>JAHPZR010038068.1:0-49680 GCA_019787425.1 Platygyra sinensis | reverse complement strand
GAGCAAAGGCCGCAATGTACAGAAGAAGAGGTAAGTAAAAAAGATGGTCACATAGTTTGATTCCTCATCGTTATTTTCAGAGGAAATGTATTTCTAATTCAGAGTTGGCATGAGACTTTTTGCATTATTTTTGACAGTGTGTTCCTTCACTATCAAGAAAACTGTTTATAAAATAATGAATTTTTTTTTCTCTAGAGCTTTCAATGGATGAGTCATGTATTACCTGCAGTTGATAGCATTCATAATGTAAGTATTGATGGTGTTGCCATTTAACAGCTATGAATTATGCCATGTTATTATACATGTCTGTTGAATCAATAATTTTGTCAACAGGTACTTGAGAAGGATATGGAAATCAAGTCTTATAGGCCTTTTCAGCTTTCCCTTTTGTGTCTGTGTGAAGACGAGTCTTGTGCGAAACCATTCATTTTCATTTGCACAAGGTCTTGTTTTGAATTTCAAAATGAGGTGCAAGATACAGTAACTTGAAAATGAAGCCTGGTTCATAGTTGATGGCGACACAAGCACAGCGACATAAGGACGTTACGTCGTTATCTTTGTATTGTGAACATCCTGACATAATGGCATAATAGCAACATAACAGCTTGAATTTAACGACATAAGGTTAAAAAAACCTTATCTTTCCCTTTTGTCTCTATGCATATATGTTCATGCTGCCCACAATACAGACATAAGTGATTATGTTGTTATGTAGTTTATGTCACTTATGTTATTATGTTGCTAGTGTGAACTCAGCCTAGTAAGCAATCACATGTATGTCATTGTGTCGCTAGTATGAACTCGGCCATAAAGTGTTATAATGTTGTTACATGTAAGTCATTATTTTAGTCTGTCACTTGTATCTTTATGCCGGTAGCAGTAGTTTGAATTAGGCCTAAACAATTATGTTGTTAAATCATTATGTAGAAGGGCGGATCCGGGATGTTGAAATAGGGGGTTGAATTTTTGTAATGTCAGAGAAATCAAATATTATTTCAATATTTGAGGGATAAGAAAAAAAATTAGAAAGAAGGGGGCTCAGAAAAAGAGGGATGAAAATTCACCCATTTCACCTCCCCTGGATCTGTGCCTGATGTAGCTAGACAATAACGGGCTTACCTATTGGCCCTGAAGTTTTTCTAGTGTTTAAAATCTGATATCTTTCCTGTACAGGTTGGTATTTATTGCTTGTGTCTTGTTACTCCTGGTGGACTGCCAAAGGTATATTCATGTGTTTCATAATAAGAAGCTGTATTTCTCTTGAAAGATAACTCTTGATATCTGTAATCGATTACAAGAGGTTGAGAGTTAGTGATGTTTGTTTTTGTCTGCAGACAAGCAGTGGTGCTGTGCACATTCATGAGACAAGACAAAAGTTCTTAGACGGAGCGCTTCACCCAGCAAACATCCTGATGTGCCCTCACACATGCGTGACAAACCTTCCTCAGCCAAGACAAAAACATCCAGGTGAGAAATTATCACATTTTACAAGCACGTTAAACAAGTAAATGACTCCGTGTTAAGATCTTGGACTGTATAATGACATCGCAAATAACTAACGCCTTACAATCATAAGACCACCAAGAAGAATATGTTGGTTGATGAGGGAAAGTACTTATCCGTAGATCTACCTGAATATCGTAGAAATCAAAATTAAATTAGAAAAATTGAAAAAGAACCTTAGTGATTGTACAGCGTAGGGTGAGGAGAAGGACTTTTTCCTGCCACATCTGTGATAACTGACTTCAGTGCTAAAACAAAAACAAATGGATGATGATGAGAGTAAGACGTGGATTAAAAATGAATTTCCCCCTAGGGTTTTATATGAAGTGTATTTGGAGTGGTGAGGAGAATATTTATTGTGATCGTTTGTCTCCAGAGCCTGGTCCTGCTGCTACAATGGTTGGTAATATTGTAATGGGGACAAGAATAGGAGGTGCTGCCGGGAGGGAGATAGCAGACATAGAGGAGGACAGTGATATGGCAAGAAAGGTACTTACACAAATTCAGTATCCATACCCTTTGATAAGGATCCCCTGGCCCTCTCCACACCTCGCTAAAAACAATTCCAATTACCATATTTTTCTTTACTTTTTTTTGATTTTGAGACCCCCTCTAAGTTTCCACTGACCTTCCATAGAGGCTGGTATAGATTTTTTTGGAACTGTCTAAGCTAAATAGCTCTCAATTTTGAACAAGACTCACCAAGCACTGTTTTTCAGTTCTAGTTCAGAATCCCAGATAGCTCGTAGAACGTAACGTAATGATAGATAAACTGTTATCTTTTTGCAGTACCAATTCCTGGGAGAGATTCTTAAGTGGAGAGCACAAACTATGGCTGATCACACTTTATTCACGTTACTGAACACCAAGGTAAGCGCAGATTGCTTTTACAGTAATGCTTTAGTTGATAATTTATGCATCCTTTTGATCGGCAGGCGCAGAGGCTATAGTTAGCACACTGGACTCCAGATCGAGTGGTCTGGGTTCGAGTCATTGCATTGTGATGTTATGTAAGACGCTTACTCTCATAGTATATCTCCCACCCAGCTGAATAAATTGGGTACCTATGAGTTAAGTGCAGGGAGGTAGCCCTGCAATGTACTGGTATCCCATCCAATGGGGAGTAGAAATACTTCTGGTTGCTTAATGCTATATAAACCAAGATAAATCCTGTCACGTATGGTACAGTTTTCTCTCATTCAGACTTACCAATAGATTGGTTTGACAATGTGCATAGCTACATGTAGGATATTTTATTTATTTATATACCAGGGTACTGTAGCTTCCTTGTTGACTACAAGCCAGCTTCATAAGCGCGCTGAACGTGTAGCACAGATGGCAGTTGAACAAGGTCGCCTCAGTTCTGGTGACAATGTGGCACTTCTCTTCACTCCTGGTATGTATCTCACAAACTCTGAAAGAAGTTCGTTTCCAGGCTCTCTCTCTCTCTTTACAAGAGAGGCGTAAGAGAGAGAGCCTAGAAATGAGGCTTTGAAACCAACGTACTCGTGTTACGTGGAGTGTTTGGTTGGTCTTGTCTCTCATTTCCAATTCTCTCAGCCGTGAACTCATGGCTTAGATTTCTTTGCGACTTTACCACTATCAAGCCCCTGTGGCTTCGTGTACAGCAAGCACTCAGCTAACCCTTTAGAACAGATGGTTTAATTCTGTGTGTATAGCAGATAAAACCAATTTCACAGCAATCAACACTCGTTGAAGTATCCCTCCAAATGCCATTATATTTTTCTCGCCTTAGTTTCTGTAAGCTGATGGACTTTGAGAGTATCTTTAAATTTTCTTGTTTCTCTTTTGATCGGCCCGCTTAGTTGTAGTTTGATTAAGATTGGAAAACGTCTCAGCTCTCCCTACGAAGTTCTCGCAACTAACCTTGAAAGAGCACATAATGGTAATGAGTGATGAGAATTTATCTTTATGCCTTGGAATTGATTGTTGTTGTTTCTCTTGGTAGGTGTGGATTTTATTGTGGCAGTCTTTGCATGTCTGTATGCTGGTAAGACAAATAACTTTTTGGAACTGTGTACTGCAAAATAAAATAAGGCCCGGTTCATACGTCAAACTTTTCATGTCCCGAACCTAATGGTGCTATTAAGTACAAGAAAAGTTCGACCTATGAATCAATTAGGATCGGCAGATTTGTATTCGGCTCGACTGTACCGTTCTATCCGACTGGGCTTGTCGGATAGAACGCCAAAAGATCGGCTTCGGTTCATACGTCGATCTTCTCATGTACCGAATCCAATGCATAAGTTACGCTAATGTATTTGCTGATATAAGTGAGTTTGTAATTGGCTAGTGAGCTATCAAAAAGGCAGTCGTGCATGAAATGGCGCCACCGCAAAAAAATCTAGCCAGTTACTAGAAACATTTCACATGCTTTTCCTGCCTTATTGATGAATATACACCTAAAACAAACCGAAACATTTAAAAACAAGGCCAGAAGTTACAGAACTGATCGAATCTGAAGAATTTTCACCGAAGCATTGAAGTACGTTTCTTCAAAACATAGTTACAAAAAACAGTTGTTAGTGTTTTATTTATTAAATAGCATCAGCTACAGCTGATGCTAAATAAATATCACAGATATCTGCTGACCCATTTGAAGAGTGCTTATTTTGTTCTGTTAAGTGTACAACTGGAAAATTCACTGGTTTCCTCTTGGCGGATATTGAGTTCGGTACATGAGAAGTTCGACGTATGAATCATACTGCCGAAATTAATTATTCGGGTCGACCCAAATAGGTATTAGGTTCGGTACATGAAAAGTTTGACGTATGAACCGGGCCTAAAAGGCCTGGAACAGCAACATAATCATTTTTCATACTAAAACAGAGCTTTCCATCTTAGGTCTCATTCCAGTTCCCGTCCGTCCCCCTCACGCAAACAATATCAGCTCCACCCTCCCCACCGTCAAAATGGTTATTGACGTCAGCAAGTCACGTGCAGTGTTGACCACTCACAACATCGCCAAGGCGTTAAGATCTAAGGAAGCTGTGGGAGTGGTGGACATAAAGTCATGGCCCACAGTGGTGGAGGTGGATGATGCTCCTAAAAAGAAGTTAACAAATCCTTACAGAGCCCCCACGCCAGAAATGATCGCTTATCTTGATTTTAGTGTTTCTACAACTGGAATGCTTTCTGGAGTGAAGGTCAGTTTTACAAAGTTGCACCCATTCATGGCTTTTTAAAGCCATTCTTGACTTTATCATCCGCAGACAAGTTTAAAACTACTTTGTCCACATCAAACTGTGTCCCGTGAAAATACATCTTAATAGCTTTTATTTGAATGGTCTCACCATAAGGTTTCATCCAGAGACTCAAAAGTTAGAACCACCTTGTGCAACATAATAAACAGTACCATAAATAAACAGTACCACATGAAAATACTGCTCAATAGCTTTCACTGGAATGGTCACACTGAAAGGTTTCATCTACAGAGTTGTTTACAACACGTTGTCTAAAGCATAAGAAACAACTGCATGTGAAAGTGCTGCTCAACTGTCACAAAACCAAAGATAAAACACCACAGTTGTTCGACGTTGATAAGACTACACTCATTACCTCGTGTTTTGCCGCCTGCTAGCAAAGCTAACACAGTCACTATTTTTTCCCCATTTCTTGTCAGATGTCTCACTCATCAGTCACTGCACTGTGTCGTTCCATGAAGCTCGCTTGTGAGCTGTACCCGTCTCGTGATATCGCTGTTTGTCTTGATCCTTATTGTGGTTTAGGATTTCTACTTTGGTGTTTGACAGGGTAGGTCACTTGAAGAATCATTTTTTCTTGTAATTTTGCCTTTGCTCTTCTCTACAATTTTATTCAGACATTTCTTTCATTTCAAATTTCAGCGTCTATTCTGGACACCACACGATCCTCATTCCTCCGGGAGACCTGGAGACTAATCCAGCTCTTTGGTTATCAGTAGTTAGTCAGTATAAAGGTAAATACTGTTTCCTTTTGTAAACTGCTGCCGAACTGTAAATTCTCCCAAATGTCATACATCTCTTATAATGTCGGTTGTGAGACTTTGTTAGTTCGTTATCACATCCATTTGTTGAACTTGAAAGGTGTTTTTACTCTCATTAACTGCCTGTTTGACAATGTATTTATATTCTAAGGAGAAAAAGCTTTTGATCGCTCTTGGGAATTAAAAAATGTAGTGTAAAGAGCGCTAGTTCCATGCTTGCTCCTTTGGTGAATGCGGATATTTGTAATGTGTTTTTTCTGTTTTTCGTCCCTAGTTCGTGACACGTTCTGTTCTTACCCCGTGATGGATTTATGTACTAAAGGACTGGGACAGTCAATACCGGCACTCAAGGTACGATGGGTAATTTATCTCTAAGAGGGTAAATTTATCATGAGGTATTTTCCATTTTCCGTAAGTAATTTCTTGTCTTGTTTCTCTTTTTACAGTCCAAGGGCGTCAACTTGACTTGTGTTCGGAACTGTGTTGTGGTTGCTGAAGAGCGACCCAGAATAAACCTGACAACAGCGTTTTCAACTCTTTTCTCTGGCCTGGGTCTCTCTCCTCGTGCAGTGAGCACGTCGTTTGGATGCAGAGCCAATGTTGCTATCTGCACGCAGGTAATGAATATTGGAGTGGTCTTTAGACAATCCACCCTAAGAAGAAAAAGATGGCGTCTGGTACATTTCCTCATAATTCTTAGCGCACGAAAACCTTCATTAACGCTTATAAAAACATATTGAAGAGTTCTAAAATCTTCAATACTACATACAGTGTCTTCAGTATAGGGGCAAATATCGCAAAAATAAGGGTTTTTCTTGTGCCTAATGGGCTTTGATAAGTTCACGTGATAACGTGGTAAAATGTAGAGCCGCCATCGTTTTTTCTACGGACTCTGTAAGAAGTAAATTAATATGATACTGCGATACCTGTGTGACACTACCTGCGCGCTCCACGCACGCACGCACGCAAGCACGCATCCACAGACTGAGTCGTTTATGTTTTTTTTTAGGGTGCATCGACTCCCGAAGCCTCTAGTGTATATGTGGATACGAAGGCCTTACGAAACGACAGGTGAAGTATTATATCGTAATTAAACCGATTTTACTCAGAAGCTTTGTCGCTTCATGATCTTGCCGGGAATTTTCAAAACTCTTCTTTGTTCCAGATACTGCTACTTTGCCAGATCATAATTTTGCATTTTCTTCGCTAAGAAACGCACGTGGGGCCATTAAATGAGCGCCTGATTTCTCGTGATCGGATCTAAAAATTTTCTTAACGTTATTTTTACTCGCTTTTTGTGATGTTTTTGTTACAGGGTGACGCTTGTAGAACGAGGAAGCCCACACAGCTTATGCCTCTTGGAATCCGGCAAGGTAAGAGTGGTTGTCAGTGGTCAATTAAGAAATAAAAAACATTTTCTGTTTCGAGTTTAAGAAAAACGACTGGAACTATGGGAGCTCGATAGGCGAGTGTTTCACGGCTTTTTTGAGGTTTTCAAATTTGTCATGGGTGTTTCTATTGATCAATTAGATTATGAGCGCGAGATTTCTATCGCGCGATAGTTCACGAGGGTGCAGCCTGAGGTAGAGAAATCAAGAGCGAATAATCTAATTGTTTCAGTATAAATCTACTAGTGGTTCAAAACTTGATCTAAATCTTTTTCACGGACACTTTGAAAAAGCAAAGAAACGGCCACCAGTTTGTTAACAAGTGCTCACTGCTACGCTACCCACAATCTACAACAAAACAGATAATGAGTAGCGTAGCCAATCAGAGAATGCCATTCGTAATAGAACGCTAGTATATTTGTACTAAAACTCGATAGAAACACATAATAAATGTTTTCTATCCTTTTAGAAAACATCCCGAAGAAAACAACAAGACAACAACAACTTTTCAGTGTTTCCATCGAGTTATACTATACAGGGTTGGACACTTAATTTTGAGGGTCACTCGCCCGAATGGCGAGTGCTCTCAAAATTAAGTGTCCAACCCTGTATAGTATAACTCGATGGAAACACTGAAAAGTTGTTGTTGTCTTGTTGTTTTCTTCGGGATGTTTTCTAAAAGGATAGAAAACATTTATTATGTGTTTCTATCGAGTTTTAGTACAAATATACTAGCGTTCTATTACGAATGGCATTCTCTGATTGGCTACGCTACTCATTATCTGTTTTGTTGTAGATTGTGGGTAGCGTAGCAGTGAGCACTTGTTAACAAACTGGTGGCCGTTTCTTTGCTTTTTCAAAGTGTCCGTGAAAAGATTTAGATCAAGTTTTGAACCACTAGTAGATTTATACTGAAACAATTAGATTATTCGCTCTTGATTTCTCTACCTCAGGCTGCACCCTCGTGAACTATCGCGCGATAGAAATCTCGCGCTCATAATCTAATTGATCAATAGAAACACCCATGACAAATTTGAAAACCTCAAAAAAGCCGTGAAACACTCGCCTATCGAGCTCCCATAGTTCCAGTCGTTTTTCTTAAACTCGAAACAGAAAATGTTTTTTATTTCTTAATTGACCACTGACAACCACTCTTACCTTGCCGGATTCCAAGAGGCATAAGCTGTGTGGGCTTCCTCGTTCTACAAGCGTCACCCTGTAACAAAAACATCACAAAAAGCGAGTAAAAATAACGTTAAGAAAATTTTTAGATCCGATCACGAGAAATCAGGCGCTCATTTAATGGCCCCACGTGCGTTTCTTAGCGAAGAAAATGCAAAATTATGATCTGGCAAAGTAGCAGTATCTGGAACAAAGAAGAGTTTTGAAAATTCCCGGCAAGATCATGAAGCGACAAAGCTTCTGAGTAAAATCGGTTTAATTACGATATAATACTTCACCTGTCGTTTCGTAAGGCCTTCGTATCCACATATACACTAGAGGCTTCGGGAGTCGATGCACCCTAAAAAAAAACATAAACGACTCAGTCTGTGGATGCGTGCTTGCGTGCGTGCGTGCGTGGAGCGCGCAGGTAGTGTCACACAGGTATCGCAGTATCATATTAATTTACTTCTTACAGAGTCCGTAGAAAAAACGATGGCGGCTCTACATTTTACCACGTTATCACGTGAACTTATCAAAGCCCATTAGGCACAAGAAAAACCCTTATTTTTGCGATATTTGCCCCTATACTGAAGACACTGTATGTAGTATTGAAGATTTTAGAACTCTTCAATATGTTTTTATAAGCGTTAATGAAGGTTTTCGTGCGCTAAGAATTATGAGGAAATGTACCAGACGCCATCTTTTTCTTCTTAGGGTGGATTGTCTAAAGACCACTCCAATATTCATTACCTGCGTGCAGATAGCAACATTGGCTCTGCATCCAAACGACGTGCTCACTGCACGAGGAGAGAGACCCAGGCCAGAGAAAAGAGTTGAAAACGCTGTTGTCAGGTTTATTCTGGGTCGCTCTTCAGCAACCACAACACAGTTCCGAACACAAGTCAAGTTGACGCCCTTGGACTGTAAAAAGAGAAACAAGACAAGAAATTACTTACGGAAAATGGAAAATACCTCATGATAAATTTACCCTCTTAGAGATAAATTACCCATCGTACCTTGAGTGCCGGTATTGACTGTCCCAGTCCTTTAGTACATAAATCCATCACGGGGTAAGAACAGAACGTGTCACGAACTAGGGACGAAAAACAGAAAAAACACATTACAAATATCCGCATTCACCAAAGGAGCAAGCATGGAACTAGCGCTCTTTACACTACATTTTTTAATTCCCAAGAGCGATCAAAAGCTTTTTCTCCTTAGAATATAAATACATTGTCAAACAGGCAGTTAATGAGAGTAAAAACACCTTTCAAGTTCAACAAATGGATGTGATAACGAACTAACAAAGTCTCACAACCGACATTATAAGAGATGTATGACATTTGGGAGAATTTACAGTTCGGCAGCAGTTTACAAAAGGAAACAGTATTTACCTTTATACTGACTAACTACTGATAACCAAAGAGCTGGATTAGTCTCCAGGTCTCCCGGAGGAATGAGGATCGTGTGGTGTCCAGAATAGACGCTGAAATTTGAAATGAAAGAAATGTCTGAATAAAATTGTAGAGAAGAGCAAAGGCAAAATTACAAGAAAAAATGATTCTTCAAGTGACCTACCCTGTCAAACACCAAAGTAGAAATCCTAAACCACAATAAGGATCAAGACAAACAGCGATATCACGAGACGGGTACAGCTCACAAGCGAGCTTCATGGAACGACACAGTGCAGTGACTGATGAGTGAGACATCTGACAAGAAATGGGGAAAAAATAGTGACTGTGTTAGCTTTGCTAGCAGGCGGCAAAACACGAGGTAATGAGTGTAGTCTTATCAACGTCGAACAACTGTGGTGTTTTATCTTTGGTTTTGTGACAGTTGAGCAGCACTTTCACATGCAGTTGTTTCTTATGCTTTAGACAACGTGTTGTAAACAACTCTGTAGATGAAACCTTTCAGTGTGACCATTCCAGTGAAAGCTATTGAGCAGTATTTTCATGTGGTACTGTTTATTTATGGTACTGTTTATTATGTTGCACAAGGTGGTTCTAACTTTTGAGTCTCTGGATGAAACCTTATGGTGAGACCATTCAAATAAAAGCTATTAAGATGTATTTTCACGGGACACAGTTTGATGTGGACAAAGTAGTTTTAAACTTGTCTGCGGATGATAAAGTCAAGAATGGCTTTAAAAAGCCATGAATGGGTGCAACTTTGTAAAACTGACCTTCACTCCAGAAAGCATTCCAGTTGTAGAAACACTAAAATCAAGATAAGCGATCATTTCTGGCGTGGGGGCTCTGTAAGGATTTGTTAACTTCTTTTTAGGAGCATCATCCACCTCCACCACTGTGGGCCATGACTTTATGTCCACCACTCCCACAGCTTCCTTAGATCTTAACGCCTTGGCGATGTTGTGAGTGGTCAACACTGCACGTGACTTGCTGACGTCAATAACCATTTTGACGGTGGGGAGGGTGGAGCTGATATTGTTTGCGTGAGGGGGACGGACGGGAACTGGAATGAGACCTAAGATGGAAAGCTCTGTTTTAGTATGAAAAATGATTATGTTGCTGTTCCAGGCCTTTTAGGCCCGGTTCATACGTCAAACTTTTCATGTACCGAACCTAATACCTATTTGGGTCGACCCGAATAATTAATTTCGGCAGTATGATTCATACGTCGAACTTCTCATGTACCGAACTCAATATCCGCCAAGAGGAAACCAGTGAATTTTCCAGTTGTACACTTAACAGAACAAAATAAGCACTCTTCAAATGGGTCAGCAGATATCTGTGATATTTATTTAGCATCAGCTGTAGCTGATGCTATTTAATAAATAAAACACTAACAACTGTTTTTTGTAACTATGTTTTGAAGAAACGTACTTCAATGCTTCGGTGAAAATTCTTCAGATTCGATCAGTTCTGTAACTTCTGGCCTTGTTTTTAAATGTTTCGGTTTGTTTTAGGTGTATATTCATCAATAAGGCAGGAAAAGCATGTGAAATGTTTCTAGTAACTGGCTAGATTTTTTTGCGGTGGCGCCATTTCATGCACGACTGCCTTTTTGATAGCTCACTAGCCAATTACAAACTCACTTATATCAGCAAATACATTAGCGTAACTTATGCATTGGATTCGGTACATGAGAAGATCGACGTATGAACCGAAGCCGATCTTTTGGCGTTCTATCCGACAAGCCCAGTCGGATAGAACGGTACAGTCGAGCCGAATACAAATCTGCCGATCCTAATTGATTCATAGGTCGAACTTTTCTTGTACTTAATAGCACCATTAGGTTCGGGACATGAAAAGTTTGACGTATGAACCGGGCCTTATTTTATTTTGCAGTACACAGTTCCAAAAAGTTATTTGTCTTACCAGCATACAGACATGCAAAGACTGCCACAATAAAATCCACACCTACCAAGAGAAACAACAACAATCAATTCCAAGGCATAAAGATAAATTCTCATCACTCATTACCATTATGTGCTCTTTCAAGGTTAGTTGCGAGAACTTCGTAGGGAGAGCTGAGACGTTTTCCAATCTTAATCAAACTACAACTAAGCGGGCCGATCAAAAGAGAAACAAGAAAATTTAAAGATACTCTCAAAGTCCATCAGCTTACAGAAACTAAGGCGAGAAAAATATAATGGCATTTGGAGGGATACTTCAACGAGTGTTGATTGCTGTGAAATTGGTTTTATCTGCTATACACACAGAATTAAACCATCTGTTCTAAAGGGTTAGCTGAGTGCTTGCTGTACACGAAGCCACAGGGGCTTGATAGTGGTAAAGTCGCAAAGAAATCTAAGCCATGAGTTCACGGCTGAGAGAATTGGAAATGAGAGACAAGACCAACCAAACACTCCACGTAACACGAGTACGTTGGTTTCAAAGCCTCATTTCTAGGCTCTCTCTCTTACGCCTCTCTTGTAAAGAGAGAGAGAGAGCCTGGAAACGAACTTCTTTCAGAGTTTGTGAGATACATACCAGGAGTGAAGAGAAGTGCCACATTGTCACCAGAACTGAGGCGACCTTGTTCAACTGCCATCTGTGCTACACGTTCAGCGCGCTTATGAAGCTGGCTTGTAGTCAACAAGGAAGCTACAGTACCCTGGTATATAAATAAATAAAATATCCTACATGTAGCTATGCACATTGTCAAACCAATCTATTGGTAAGTCTGAATGAGAGAAAACTGTACCATACGTGACAGGATTTATCTTGGTTTATATAGCATTAAGCAACCAGAAGTATTTCTACTCCCCATTGGATGGGATACCAGTACATTGCAGGGCTACCTCCCTGCACTTAACTCATAGGTACCCAATTTATTCAGCTGGGTGGGAGATATACTATGAGAGTAAGCGTCTTACATAACATCACAATGCAATGACTCGAACCCAGACCACTCGATCTGGAGTCCAGTGTGCTAACTATAGCCTCTGCGCCTGCCGATCAAAAGGATGCATAAATTATCAACTAAAGCATTACTGTAAAAGCAATCTGCGCTTACCTTGGTGTTCAGTAACGTGAATAAAGTGTGATCAGCCATAGTTTGTGCTCTCCACTTAAGAATCTCTCCCAGGAATTGGTACTGCAAAAAGATAACAGTTTATCTATCATTACGTTACGTTCTACGAGCTATCTGGGATTCTGAACTAGAACTGAAAAACAGTGCTTGGTGAGTCTTGTTCAAAATTGAGAGCTATTTAGCTTAGACAGTTCCAAAAAAATCTATACCAGCCTCTATGGAAGGTCAGTGGAAACTTAGAGGGGGTCTCAAAATCAAAAAAAAGTAAAGAAAAATATGGTAATTGGAATTGTTTTTAGCGAGGTGTGGAGAGGGCCAGGGGATCCTTATCAAAGGGTATGGATACTGAATTTGTGTAAGTACCTTTCTTGCCATATCACTGTCCTCCTCTATGTCTGCTATCTCCCTCCCGGCAGCACCTCCTATTCTTGTCCCCATTACAATATTACCAACCATTGTAGCAGCAGGACCAGGCTCTGGAGACAAACGATCACAATAAATATTCTCCTCACCACTCCAAATACACTTCATATAAAACCCTAGGGGGAAATTCATTTTTAATCCACGTCTTACTCTCATCATCATCCATTTGTTTTTGTTTTAGCACTGAAGTCAGTTATCACAGATGTGGCAGGAAAAAGTCCTTCTCCTCACCCTACGCTGTACAATCACTAAGGTTCTTTTTCAATTTTTCTAATTTAATTTTGATTTCTACGATATTCAGGTAGATCTACGGATAAGTACTTTCCCTCATCAACCAACATATTCTTCTTGGTGGTCTTATGATTGTAAGGCGTTAGTTATTTGCGATGTCATTATACAGTCCAAGATCTTAACACGGAGTCATTTACTTGTTTAACGTGCTTGTAAAATGTGATAATTTCTCACCTGGATGTTTTTGTCTTGGCTGAGGAAGGTTTGTCACGCATGTGTGAGGGCACATCAGGATGTTTGCTGGGTGAAGCGCTCCGTCTAAGAACTTTTGTCTTGTCTCATGAATGTGCACAGCACCACTGCTTGTCTGCAGACAAAAACAAACATCACTAACTCTCAACCTCTTGTAATCGATTACAGATATCAAGAGTTATCTTTCAAGAGAAATACAGCTTCTTATTATGAAACACATGAATATACCTTTGGCAGTCCACCAGGAGTAACAAGACACAAGCAATAAATACCAACCTGTACAGGAAAGATATCAGATTTTAAACACTAGAAAAACTTCAGGGCCAATAGGTAAGCCCGTTATTGTCTAGCTACATCAGGCACAGATCCAGGGGAGGTGAAATGGGTGAATTTTCATCCCTCTTTTTCTGAGCCCCCTTCTTTCTAATTTTTTTTCTTATCCCTCAAATATTGAAATAATATTTGATTTCTCTGACATTACAAAAATTCAACCCCCTATTTCAACATCCCGGATCCGCCCTTCTACATAATGATTTAACAACATAATTGTTTAGGCCTAATTCAAACTACTGCTACCGGCATAAAGATACAAGTGACAGACTAAAATAATGACTTACATGTAACAACATTATAACACTTTATGGCCGAGTTCATACTAGCGACACAATGACATACATGTGATTGCTTACTAGGCTGAGTTCACACTAGCAACATAATAACATAAGTGACATAAACTACATAACAACATAATCACTTATGTCTGTATTGTGGGCAGCATGAACATATATGCATAGAGACAAAAGGGAAAGATAAGGTTTTTTTAACCTTATGTCGTTAAATTCAAGCTGTTATGTTGCTATTATGCCATTATGTCAGGATGTTCACAATACAAAGATAACGACGTAACGTCCTTATGTCGCTGTGCTTGTGTCGCCATCAACTATGAACCAGGCTTCATTTTCAAGTTACTGTATCTTGCACCTCATTTTGAAATTCAAAACAAGACCTTGTGCAAATGAAAATGAATGGTTTCGCACAAGACTCGTCTTCACACAGACACAAAAGGGAAAGCTGAAAAGGCCTATAAGACTTGATTTCCATATCCTTCTCAAGTACCTGTTGACAAAATTATTGATTCAACAGACATGTATAATAACATGGCATAATTCATAGCTGTTAAATGGCAACACCATCAATACTTACATTATGAATGCTATCAACTGCAGGTAATACATGACTCATCCATTGAAAGCTCTAGAGAAAAAAAAATTCATTATTTTATAAACAGTTTTCTTGATAGTGAAGGAACACACTGTCAAAAATAATGCAAAAAGTCTCATGCCAACTCTGAATTAGAAATACATTTCCTCTGAAAATAACGATGAGGAATCAAACTATGTGACCATCTTTTTTACTTACCTCTTCTTCTGTACATTGCGGCCTTTGCTCAGCCACAACCACTATTCTGTCATCCTTGAGAACATTCACAGAAAATATGGCAATCCTTAAACCAAAGTAACAATGGAATTAAATCCATGTACATATAGATGTTCAAATATATTATGTAATTAAGTTTTAATGGGTTAGAGTAAAATCTAATATTTTTTGCACACAATTTTGCAATATTAGGGCATGATGTTTCAGTATTGACTGACACTTTGCTACAACAACTTACATGACAGTGCAACTTTCAATTGAAATTTGCTTGAGTGAGTTGCATTCCGTTTGCATTTTGACAAAAGTAGATATTATAGTTTATATTATTGCCCAGTGGTCAACTAATATCAACAAACATCCAGAAAGTAGTGATAGGTTGAATTCAAATTGCCAAACTGGAAACATAACTTAAAATAAATTGACAGAGTCAAGTTGCTTAATGAGCAACACTGGACATTGCACCATAATATTGCCAATGTCGACAAAAAAGAACATCCCGTTGATGTGAATAACACTGAAATTGAATACCATAAAAATAAAAAAATTGACATACTGTATCTGTAAATGTCCAGCTTAAATGACAATAATATTGTAAATTATTACAAATTATTTTCTGAGACACTAACCTGCCTCTATAGACAAATTTGATTGGATCAACAGCTAGGATTGTGGCTTTCAGGTCATCACAGTTGTGTCTTCTTCCACTGACTTTGATTATTCCATCAGCTGTGCCACACACAAATACCAATCCACCCTGTACATGTCAACAATAAATAATTATTACCATATTGAACAATAAAATTTTACCTGTTTAGCTATGGGTAGAGATTTTCCACAGATACATTTTGCCTGTAAATGTATACAAATATTTGCCCCCTTGAGTCCTACAACCCTTTATGCATCACCAAAGCCTGTCTACATGAGAAGAAATGTTAAAGTATCTATTTAACAAGGATCTCTGGGTTTAAGGGTGACATGTAGCATGCAAGATACTAGTAAAATTGAACATGTGAAAGATGAAATTCACTTATTTTCTGGAATGTTTATAATTTAATAGTTTATTTCCAGTGATCATCTGTGCTTATTTTACTGCTAACCAAAGGCAATTAATGCATAAAAAAATACACATTTTACATCATTATGTAACCTATATTGTGTGGACACAACCATACACAAACTGCGAAAGTTCTTCCAACCTAGCTGGCAAATGTTTATAATCAGTAATCTTGAACAGAATATTTGTTAATGTCTTGTATAGATGCTCACACAGGAACAGTGAGACTAAAAGATAGAGTAAACTGTGGTAGTATCAAAGCCAACAGGACCAAGAACCAAGAAACAAAGAAAACAAAGAAGTCCTTACTGGTCCCAAGAATCCAAGTAATCCAGTTCTAACAAAGTCACTGATAGGATACTGTTCCCATGGTGCCCCGTCATCTAAAGTGGGTTGAACCTGAACAAGACATCAGAAGAATAATTTATTGTACAAAAACTGTTATTAGCCAGCTAAGGGTGCATTTCTTTAAGAAAATCCAAGATCAGATTCTTAAATCTGAAAGAATCCGAAAAAGGATTTTGCGTTTCTTTTCTAAACAGATATGTCCAAGATCTCACAGATCGTGGTATGTAAAAGAATTCACAACCACAGAGGATTCTGCGGTTCCTTTGACACACTATGGTCCGAGACATCTTGGATTGATCTGTCTAGTGAAGAAACCCAAAATCCATTTTCTGATTCTTTCGGATTTAAGAATCTAATCTTGGATTTTCTTGAAGAAACTCCCTTAAGTTTGCTATTAGTTGGTACATAGAGCATGGTAGATCTTACGCATCAAATGCAATAGACAATAAGGACTAGATCATTAGTCATTCATACATGTATATTCCATTGAATAATGACTATATTTGAATCAATGTGGTAGTGAGACCTAGCAGACACAAACAACAAAAAATGATTCAGCGTGCAAGTTCATTTCTTTTTGTATGTGCTATACTCTTTGCTATCAAGCTGAATAATATTATGTAAAAATATCATAAAACACTGAGTGGCTGCCTGAAAATATCCTACATGTAGGTTGTATTACAGACACTAATTATTTTTTTTTTTCTGTAAACCACACTGGCAAATTAGGAAGGCTGTAACAAATACATAATAAGCTGACAAGAAAACTACATGTACTTAAAAAACACTTTACAGGGCATCTGACAGGATGCGGTGGTGCGGATCCGCATAATTCGCCTACTTCCGCATCCTCCGCATCCTTGGGGCATTTTTCCGCATAAAACTAGAAAATTGCCACATATAAGCGAGAAAGCAACTGATTACCATCCTCAGAAGCAAAATAGCGAAGACATTGATCATTTTGATGACGTTATTCACCTAAAACAGCGACCAAAACAGGCCTTTTCATTCGTAAACAATTTTAAACCTCCAGGCGTTCCATGCATCTTCTGTTGATGGGCCTGGGTTCTAGTTTTCCGACCTCTGGTATCCAGTTTTCCTTGTCCGATTCAATGCCTGGTTACTAAGCTTCGGACAAAAAACTGTAGTAGAAAAACTGCGTTGAACGAAGAAATATAGCCGTCCACCAATGGCAGCAAAAGGTCAAACATGCCATGAAGGAGTTAAATTCTCGGTAGGACGTTATCAAGTATTTTATACGTTTGAAAAAGCCAAGGGAACAACTTTATTAATTTAGAAATTTCCGCATAATCTGGCATCTTTTCCGCATAATCGTCATTTTCTTCCGCATAATATTGCCGAAAATTTCCGCAAAATTTTTCATTTTTTTCTGCACCCTATCAGATGGCCTGACTTTACTATTTTATTGTGTTGAGTATTAAAAAGTTGAACATAAACTGCTTATTTACTATGCCTTTACTCTTTCCTTTGTCACTGGACACCCATACATGTCTCTACACGTATTCAAATCACCAAGTAGAGAAATAAAATTACCTTGAATGTGTGATTAGTTTTGCCAGCAAGTCCCCAGTATGCACTCCCTGTGGCTCCACTGGATATGCACAGCTCACCAACCTCATCACTCTTACACAAGTATGGAGGGCCTTCAAGCTTCACCACTGCTATCTTAGCTGTATGTTGAGAAAAATTAGACTTCAATTTAATATTTGTTAATGGAAATAACAATCGTAACTCTTGCAGTTCAATGAAAATCAATCTGTTTCATTTAAGTGTCATTAAACTGTACCTCCAGGCAACACTGTCCCACAATCCTGCAGGGTCAGTGATGTCAGAGATCCCTCCTTGTCAACTCTCACCACTCCGTGACTCAGACCCAATAAGGATAGGACTCCACGACCAGTGGCAGTTGTTCCTGGCTTGCCTGGCCTAAGCAAATCAAATAAATATATCACTTTAGCCAAGCCTAAAAGCAGAGCCCCTTGGCTGGCGTGTTCAAAGCCCGATTAAGATAACCCAGGTAAAGCGAGAATTTTATTTTGAGTTTTGCAGTGAGTGCACTGGTTTTGCTTTGCAGTGAGGCTTTCTGAATATTGTTTTACCTTCTGTTTTGAGTTTGAATAATCTCAAAATACACAACGCAAAACCAGTGAAAAACATTGCATAATTTGTATATAAGAAATAATTATAATTACTTCTGTTAACTTTTAATCTTGTGTTAGCATTCAATGGCTTGCAAATATCCCAGCCCCATTGACAAGTTAACCTTGCAAGAGCCCACGATCCAATAGAAAACCAGCACTTGGTCAATGGTCAACTTCATAAAAACGTGTGACCTCGATGAGCTCTGACCTTGAAACCGCGATATGGTCGTGTGATACTGGTCAGTTGATATCTTGTTTTCACAGGTGTCAATTGACCATAACACAGATGTCTAATATCAGAGGCTATCTCTCTCTCAACCTTTTAGCTGGAGAATGGCCGCCATCTTGCATGACTCTGTGGTTGTTTGTACACGCCCACAAGCAATACTGCTAGCCATGATAACCATGAGAATATCAATTCATGGGTTTCCTTTACTTTTCTATATGGGTGTGGGGCTCTGCATCAGGCCACCAGAGCTCTACTTTAATGATACAATGTACTAATAATAAACTACTCACGCAAGTTTACGAAATTTCAAGGCTCATACAATTACATGTAAGTATAATGGCACGTTGACTTCAAGGTACACATACATGTATCAAATGCAGGCTGAGTTACAACAAAAATAACAATGAAGAAAGATGCGCACAAGCAATTCCAAGCATGAGCCATGAACTCTTAAGTGTGTCTTATATAGTTTTGTGTTTAGCTCTCCATGCTGAAAAATTACCTTCTTAAGGCAACCGTCATTGTTTCTGTGGAAACTTGCACATGGACACAGTGCCTCAGGCTTTAATCCTTTAGCCTCAAAAGCATTTAGAAAAGAGTCACAGGCTGACAAAGACCCTGTGAAAAAATGAAGATAGCCACATTAAATTCTGACTCTTAAGGAAACCAATGAAACATTCTCTTTGTTATCAAGGGCCAATTTGCCACTATAAAATTCAGCAGGAAATCAGGTAGATTATAAGCTATCTGCGCACCTATCACCTTATCAACCTTTCAGTCAAACCTCAGTCAATCATACATCATGAAAATAGTACACAAATATAATGGTGAGAGTTTAATGCAAGGTACATGTACATTAGTAAAGCAATGTGCACATTCATCAGCGCAGTCAACTCACATGGATTAGCTCTGTCAGCCAGTAACAACATTCTAATGGTACTGAGGTTAATATCTTTCACATCTTTGCTGGCATGCAGTGACCAATGAAGATCTCTGGAACTCACCAAGGCACAAGTAGCTGATGACATAAAAGATGAAAATTATAAATTCCACCCACATACATGTAGCCTTTGCAGATTTAAACAGGTGTCACTGGGAGTGTCTCATACCTCTGTGTTTTGTTACCATCTGCAACCACATTGCTGGTGAATTCTTTAAAACTGATGGTGGTACATAAATAACATGCATTCCATTCATCACACTCTGGAAACAAAAATTAGAAACCAGATAAAAACTCAGTGAATTTATCACAACTATGGCACGACAAAGACCTTTTCTTGGCGACTGAAAAATTTAATAGGATGTACTTACGGTTAACATGGAATGCCACAAACCCCACTTCTCTCTTTTGGATCAAGAACACTGATCATTATTTCACCTGGGATAGTAAAAAAAAACAGCAAACACACAAAGCAAAATTAACGAACAAACTCAATGATTCCGCGCGCGTTTTATCCAGTTAGTGCCACTAGGGGAGTCATCTGGTTTGTCTCGAGTTGTAGTCGACATACAGAAAAATGACTTGTGGCTATGTTTTCCAACAATGTAACATCTTCCTATGGTTCCCTCTATGATGAATTTCCTTATATCAGTTTATAATTTTATTAGCAGGGGTAAAAAAACATCCTCAACCATAAAGATTTTAGTCTTGATCCACTGCCCAAACTCACAGAGCTAAGCTTTAAAAGAGATTTATGAGGCAAATACATGTATATGTTCAGTTAAAAAGGACCAGAAGGGCTCACGACAGCAGGTATCTCACCTTCAGTGTAAGAACATGCCTGACTGAGAAACCTGTGTATGAAGGATTCATAACTCATTCTTGTCACTGTGACACCCATCACTGCACCATCCTTACCCACTGTGACTGATAACAAGAAAGGAAACAGATTAATCAAAACAGAAATTTCTATTCTTCCTGATACTATGCTCAGCCGCAGTACGTGCTGGTGCTCTCTTTATACTCCTTGGCTGGGTTGTTTTGAAAGCCAGTTAGTACTAGCCCAGGATTAAAAGTTAACCAAAGTGGATTCATTTTTCTTGAGGTGTAAATGTATAAATGGTTTTTTCACTGCTTATGTTTTGTGACATTTCATGATTATTCAAACTCAAGACTGAAAGACCAAAAATACAAATGTGGAGAAAAAGGCTTATGGAAAGTTCAAAACTGACGTCAAGATTCTTATTTATCCTGGGTTAGCTTAATTGGGCTTTGAAACTATGCAGCCCTGGGCAGAGAGAGGATTGTGATCTAGTTAAGTGTTCGGCTGCCAAAGAACACAATGTAAAGTCCACGACCCTGGGCCAGGGATTCAACACATCCTGCCACCCCGACCCCTAACCCAGAGTCTAGTACCGCTACGTATTGGACTCAGTATATCCCCCACAAAACAGCACATTAAATATTTAGATATTAATATGAAGCAAAACTTTGAAAAAGACATCACCAAAAGTTTGGTAACAGAGAATGTACATGAAACTGTTGCTGTGGGTTCGCCAATACTTCAATATATGCATGGTGAAACTCTGTCCAGGTTTGAAGGTGGTTGCCAATCTTTTGGATGCCTGTTTAAATTCGCTCGTAACAAACCATTGCAGGGCTATTTGGCCAGCCTAGGGTCAAATTTATATAAAATAGAAAAAACAACAACAAATAAAGAGTTAATAAAACCTCTGGCAGCCATCACGTAGACGTGGTCAGGGAAAAATGTGCCATGACATGGTAAGTACATTCTAGAGTGAAATGGAATTTATTGGCATTTTAAGGTCCACAGCTTGTGGTGTTTAAGCAAACGCAATGCCTCTTTAGCTCATCTTCAATTCAAGAAGAACAAGACTTGTCTTGATATCAGAGAAGGGCAAACACTGTCATGTGAAAAATAAAGTCTCTTAAGACAGCTAGTACCGATCTGTGTAAAGAGAAATTAAACACAGATGTGACTTACCCTTTAAATGTAGTGACATGTCCGGTTATCGATCCTTAGGTAAACTTTTTAGACAAGCTTCAGAGGTGAGGGCCCAGGGATACTCCATGCAAACTACACGGAAGAGAAAAACCAATTTGCTGACAGCCAGAGGTACTGGAAACAGAACCCTTGTTTGTTACAATGCGGCCCAGTAAGACATTTACAAGCCAATTGGTGGCTTTAACCCTACTGGTTTTTAGTAATACAGGCACTGGAGAACCTATAATCACACAGAAGGTCAAACATGTTTTGCTCAGACATACATGTAGATGTAATGTTGATGTCATGCGTTGTTGAGGACAAGGTAAAGTTGGAGAGTAGGTGAAAAAAGAAAAAGCATTCACTGACCAGAGCTACACTTGATTTTCCATTGGCTGGAGCATCTAGCAGTTTAACACAACCCTGAATGGGTTGCTTTTGCAGATTACACCCAGTATTTTATGATCGCTCCTATGCAAACTGTTTGTCATATCCAGTTATATCAATGCATGACATAAGCAAGAAAGTATAAGCTTCCAACACAAACAATGCAAATAAAAAGAAGAATTACTGTAGGTAACCAAAATGAGCTTACATCTTTGCTTGCAGGTGGTTCAATAGGGACAGGTATTATTCCAGCAATAAGACAACCATAAAAACTCGTCATAAAATTGATAGGGTCATCAACTTGATACACCAAGGCAACCTGGAAAACAAGACGAATTACATGTGAAAGTCAAAAATCAGTATAACACACTGGAACATCCACAACAACTATTTACATTTTGTTAGTTTTGCTGTTGGAAAGGACTTTTGTCACTTGCACCATGTTAATTTCCAGGTGGATTTTTCTAATGGTGACATAAATACAACATCAGTGAATGAACAAACAAGCAGTGACACTATGTCAAAGGCAGTCAGATGTCCCTGAATGTAGAGCACCTTTTGGCATTTTAGATTAAGTACATGTAGCAAGTTACCATTAGCTGCATAGTGCCTATTAATGAATGTATGCAAGAGGTGGAAGTGCAGCATTGGTATTCATCAAGTTCCTGGGGGACTCTACAATACGTGTACGTCAACTTACCCTGTCCCCCGTCCATGATTGACGTTCCTTCTTTGTGACTGCCTATCTTGTTTAGTAAGGCATAAGCTAGCTTCATTGATCTTGATAGAAGCTTACCTAAAGGATCGAAACATAAAATAATGCTAAGTTTCTGATTTTCTTATAACATTGGTTTTAATGCTTAAAGAAAACTGAAATTTATGGATATTGTAATATTATTATTTGTGCCATGCCATGGACCAAATGTTCAGGGATGTCATAAATTGCCATAAGCCATAACACCTAACAGGCTGTCAGAGTATGTTTGATGATTCTTTGATGCTCAGGGTACACTTGCCTTGCCGGCAAGGTAACAAGATTTTTACAGGTGTGAAGATCAAGACCACAAAGTGACTCGAAAGTCCATAATTATGTGCTTTTTATGATCTACAAAACTATTTCAGTTGAAAAGTTGTGCATAGTAGAGCGAAATCTGCACCACATAGACCTCATCATAAGTGGACATCCTGTTCGTGATGCATGAATCAGATTGTGGCCTAAGTGGACACTAGCACCTGAGAGACTCATGCATCAGTATCTACATGCAGTACTTAAAACAGGTTTGGCTGCAATTCACTAAGGGTAGAAAAAATAAAGGATTAAAGGGGGATATGAATTGAGGAGAAAGTGTGTGAGAGTGTATTTATTTTATTATTGACTTACCATATGTAAGAGAGACGTTAGTTTTTCCATGACTGTCCACAACAGAGAAGCAGGAAACTTTTGGAGATTTTGTAGCAAACTTGCTCACAGATTCCTCTAAATTTTTGGGCAGATCCTCAGCTACCTGTGAATGAATGACAACAAAATGGGTTCTACTGCCAACAAAAGAAAACAGTGTGAAAACATGTGCCAACTGCAAGACGTGGTGTACAAGTACTGTGTGTTATGGTTCAATTCACTAACCCTTAGTATCAATCAATCAATCAATCAATCAATCAATCAATCAATCAATCAAAAACTTTCTTTAACTTCGAGTTTGCTGATAGCAAGATTGCTATCAAGATTTCCTTTGTAGTGCGAATAGTGTAAGTAATGTAGTGTATTGTATATCTTTTTAAGTAGTTTTGCAAATAGTAATAAAAAAAAAATAAATTAAAAAAAAAAAGATTTCCTTTGATACGAAATATAGGAAGATACCAAATTCTAATAACATGTACAAGTGCACTCTGCTCAGTTTCTGAACCACAGCATGAGATCTAAACACTGACTACAAAAAAATTTAATCAACACACTACCTGTAAAGATTCCCCAGTGACAGGTCTTAGTGTTTGTCCCTCTGGTCGTGGTGCATTTGGATCAGGTTTAGTTGCTATAGTAACAAAGATACATTGTACAGTGTGCATATAAAATATATGTCATATTTAAAGTAGTCACCATAATAAAATTTATGCTAAAATCTGGCAAAATTTTGTTGCAACTCTTTCTCTCTCACAAATAATTTACAGGAACATTTGAAATGAGTTCTTCACATGCTTAAATGATGATGCATGTGCTGTAGGATTCTGGCTAGTAGGTTGATAACAGTAACTAAACTTTCCTACAAACACCTCACTTGTTCATTATTATCTTCTTCAGCAAAAAAAAACTGGGAAAAAAATTGGCATGTCATGTTCACAATTATGGCCACCGTGGTTCCGTTTGCTTAAGATAATGATGAATACTGTTTAATTACCTTCAAGAAGTTCATCATCATCCTCCGTGTAAAACTGTTCTAGTGGTTTTCTTTTTGGCCTCTGAAAAATTTATGATAGGCTTAGTGAGAAATCTAACAATAATAGTGAAATAACAGTCTCAGGGTTTCAGACTACAAAAGAAATAAAAAGCTTTTGAAAGGTTTTTAAAACTTCAAGCAGCCTCATCTCCAGGGCCTCCTCCAATTTTCAAAATGGTGGGCAGGAGCAGCCATTTTGAAAATTGTTAAGGAGGAGGCCCTGGGAACGAGGTTGAGCTTCAAGGTAAAGATGGCAGTGTTGCTAGTTATGCCATGACTGGTGATCATGTAACTTTACCTTCAAAGTGTTGAGAAGCTGTTGAATTTTAGTTGATACTCTACTGCTTGACACTAAAACAAATAGAAGAAACGACATTGAATAAAAACAGTAAGCACTACATTTTCAGAATGGTTTATAATTCATGATGTATTGACAAACTTGTACAGGGAACTCATTGAAGTTAAGTAGGTCCTTTTATTAGTTCAGTACAATAAAGCTTAGAGAAATGATGAGAAATGATGAGGTTTTTAAGGATTTGACTTTCAAAAATACGTAATACTGTATGTACCTGTAAAATAATGAGTTCTCTTTGATTACCCCTCGGTTTCTCTAGGACTACTCAAACCCATTATAATGATATCTAACCTGATACTTGTCCGTCATCTTCGTCAATTGTCCGCACTGATGACATATGCATCACTCGACTGCCTTTGGTATCAGTAAACTTATCAGCAGGGGCCTGCCTTGTCAAGTCTGGGGGAGGAGTTACGGGGGGAAAACTACCAGAGCTATGTCGATGCTGGAAAAACATGTCAGATGGAGGGGCAGGGAATTCCTCAGAGCCTGCCCGCGGGATTGAGGTATGAGAACTGAGTGAGCCAGGAGGAGTGTAATCACTTGGTGGCAAGTTTCCTATTGAGTCTTGTGATGAGACAGACCCTAAAAGATAGAAAATAATAAAAGCAAATTGTTTGTCTATTGATACATGTATAATGTACATGTATCAATAATGTATCAATAAAGCCTGCATATAAACCAAGAAACTCATCGGGCCAGTGCTATCTCCAGTTTCTGTGGCATGAAGTTGCTAAGAGTATTTCTACTTTCCCCTGGATGGGATTCTAGTCCACTGCAGCATTAAATTCACCGCTACCCATTTCTACATCTGGGTGGAGAGAAGCACTGTCAGAGTTAAGTGTCTGCTCCAGAAACTAGTGCAATAACAACACTGTGCCTACAAAAGGGCTGCAAAGTTGTGTTAAACGTCTTTGGTTTAATTTTGGAGCACATAGGTCTGTCACAACATTGGCCTAAACAGCTGGCTGTTCATATCTATTAACCCTTTCACCACCAGTGGCCACTTATAGATTTTACTCTGTCTAACGCCAGACGATTTTACTCGTCAAAGGGAGACCCTTGGTGGTGAAAGGGTTAAAAAACTATCTCCCTTAACCCTTTCACCACCAGTGGCCACTTATAGATTTTACTCTGTCTAACGCCAGACGATTTTACTCGTCAAAGGGAGACCCTTGGTGGTGAAAGGGTTAATAGCTGTTTTTATAACTTGAATGGATAGATGCTGTCAGAAAAAGAAACTCAACTTTGACAGAACTTGTGATCTGAGCAAGTGACTAAGAAATGTGCCAAAAATTGGCAAAAAGGATTGGGACTGGCCATGGTGAAAACTTGTAGGTGAAGGCTTACATCCATTCCTGACTGTGAAATGTTAAATGTCTTGCACAAAAACCCTAACCAACAGTTATGACCTCTTACCTATAAATCTAAGGCTCTATGTTACTACTGATCACTAGAAATAAACCGTGCAGATGGAAACAGTTCTACTGGAGAAAGACAATTTTCCTTAAAATAATTTGAACTGGACTAACCAAAACCTCCATGAAGTTGTGGCTGGGTACCATTCTCTACTGGTTTTCGTCTCATAAGCGACTGTCTTTTGAATGGTGCTGGCATGTCAGGATCTTGTGTTACTGTCAGTCTTTTTGCCAAGGCTGCCTGAAGGGCCTCTGACCTCTGAACTAGAAACACACATTGCATTCAGTACTATGGTCGTAGACTAAATGTATAAAACAATGTGCAGAATTTCTGCAGGGCTCGAAAAAAATGCTGTCCAGTGATCTGGGACAACTAGATTCTCCTTTTGGGCAAAATAACTTTTCAATTTCACTTGCCAGATGTGCAAGGGATCATGGAAAGTTGTCTGCCAACTAAATCTATTCATTAAAAGAGCAAACCAAGGCAAGCAAAATTTTAGAGCTACTTGTCTCAAGGGCAAACTGGAATTTTGAGTCCTGCATGATTGATTATCATATGCAATCATATATTTCAAATACATTTAGAAAATAGTCCTAAGAAAGCACATGCACTGATTGGTTAATAATCGTGTTCCTATGACTCGATGAAGACACTGAACTACATGTAGCGTGCACTGTTGATGTAGATAGCGCCAGCAAAGAGAATTTACATTTTGATAATCAGAGTTAACAAGTTGCTTTCCTTTTTCTCGTTGCCGTGTTTTCTAAAAGAAATAGAAAACATGTTCTCCGTGTTTCTATTGAGTTATAGAAACACTCGTGAAAGTTTGGGAGAACTTGAAAAAGCTGTGGAAACACTCGCCTGTGGCTTGTGTTCCCACAGCATTTCTCCTTCTCCCAAACTTTCACGAGTGTTTCTATAACTCAATAGACACATGGAGAACATGTTTTCTATTTCTTAAGTAACAATAAGATGCTAAATTAAATGTTAAAAATGGCACTTTAAGTAACAGGATTTTCAACAAAGAAATTTAAGCCTGATTCCTTCAACTACATAAAACAATTATATAAAATTATATATAAAATAAAAATAAAAATAAAATAGAAAATGAACATTCTTGTCCTGAAATACTGCCAAAAAGCTCTTAACTGCAGATTTCTAAGCCAATCATCTGAGAGTACACAACATCTTCAAATCTTATTTGACTTAGAGTTCTGCATATAAATGTGTAGCCTGGAAGGGCCTCAAGAAAACAAAACAACTTGTATCTCACATGAAGCAATATGTAGCAAACTTTCAAAACATTTAATCATCACTATATATAGTTATATGGTAAATGACTCAAAATCTATGTTCCATGAACATGTGATACACATACTGCAAGTCATTTAAAATGGTACAGTATTGTTCAATTTCTAGCAAAAACAGGAAGACAAAAAGATAGACCTTCCAATTGTGCAGAGAATACTGTAGCAATAGACAATCAAAATCTACAGTGTAGTATCACACACACACACACTTCCCTTTTCATTTAAATACCCTCAAAATTTACTACTCTAACATAAATATCAATAATCACATTTCACTTTAATTTATTAATTACTTGTGAACTACTACTGCCCCCATGTACATCAAACTTGTTATCATAATACAAGCTACCATTAACAAGTACAGTGAATCACAATTCAGTTTTAACTGGAACAAATGATTTTGAATACATCATTAGTTAAGTTCTATTAATAATTCTATAATTTAATCCTTTTGCAATGTGAGTAGCTGTGACTAGTACGCACTTTCAAACTTTGTTTGTCACCTTGGACTCATTTTCTTTCCAAGTTATGCCAGTTTGCCAGTAGTCTTAAACCTGCCTATGCCAGACATCTGACTCCCACAAATAAGCACGTCCCTGAGTTTGACAACCAATTCAGTAAGGCGCCAACAATCAAGGAGTTAATACCTTTTGGTCTCCAGACAGGAAAACAACTCATCTTAAAACCAGACTCTTCCACCATACAGATCAACTGACAATGTTATGCAGAATATGAAGGTCCTGCAACTACAGGTGTATCTTAGCATTGAAAATGTCTGAATTTATCCCCCAATTCATCCTCTGGCCTACATGTCTTTCAAACAGTCACTGATGCAGGCACGTCTTTTTTTTAGTCCTCTCTACATGTATCCCAATATCATATCATGATGCGCAATATTTAAATACAAATGCACATAAATGAAAAGGCAAAAAGTATCATTGTGGGTTTAAGTAGTGTGAGTCATGACTATTCACTATAGATAAGATATACACTTGCTGCGAATGTTACATTCATGTACAACTGGAAACATTGTAAAAAAAATTGCCCTTATCTGATTTAACAGAACACATGAAAACATGACTAGCATTTAAATGATGATGCTTCTTAAAATGTATGTCATGACATTAGTTCAAGCAACAAATATTATATTATGCTAAAAAGATGGCCTGTCAGTATATCCCTCAGTCTTCTCTTCACAATTTATAACCTTCATTACACTGTATGATTGCAAGCACATTCTCTATGTTTTTGATTTGTACCTTTACTTACCAGCACTATAGTGATCATTCATGTTTGGACTACTTGGAGAAGCAACATTTAAATCTTAAAAATAAAACACCAATAATATTAGAAAATAATTTAAGTTGAAACCACAGAGTCTGAGAATGATAATTACATGTACATAATTATGGTATAGTTATATTGTGTTTTTAAAAACCTCAGGAGGGTTATATCAAAAGATCCAGAATGTCGAACAATTAAATCTAATTCCAGCACCTTCATGATGACAGTGATCACAAGTTTAAGTGGTATTTTTTGGTATTTCAAAGAGAAACGTTCATTAGTTCTGAAGTTTTGTCCTCAATGATTAATGCCAACGTCCAGCGTTTAGGGTTGAATACTGGAAAACAACAATATCACTTTGTGCTATATTGTTACTCCATTTTTTTCTTCAATTGGTAAATATTGCTTCATTGTGATACTGAAAGCAATACTACCTGAACTCAACACAAGATCATTGGTCAAAAATGCAGTTCACAATATCATGCTACACTCTCACAGATCAGTTTGTCCAGTCCATAGCTTTTACAGTAGCTACATGTATGGATTCATGAAAATGTAACACAATTCATGGCATTTCTGTCATTTAAATACTCATGTTCTCACGAGGGTGATAAAATCAACCTTTAGTTTATGCCAGAATTATGAAGAATTTTACTTCAAAAGGACTCAAAGTGAGTACTATTTTTTTAATCTAAAAATGCCACCATATAACAGATTCACAATTAGATAAAATTATGTAAAAATACTAACATATATTTTTTAATACATGTAGCCAATGTTTTATAAGGTTCATTTTTAGAAATAATTTCAGTGTACATAGTACATGTATAAACATAGTGGAGTCTGCTGCTCAGTAGTTTACAATAATGGTTCTGATCAGCTTCCTTCCTTCTTCAATTACGCAAATACATACATGTGGGATGTTTACTAATTATAGCTGCTAAGTTAAAAAGGGAACTATAGTCATAGCATAGTAATTTCTTGGACAATTCTGTCCAAGGAGGGAAGTTGCGTTGAAGTTAACCCTGTGTGAAGCACAATCCGTAATTCGACTTGGCCAGACCACACCACCGGGAACTTAATGCCCTACAGTCAATTTATGAACCAATCAGCTCTTAGAAACATGTACCAACTGTACTCAAAAGATCATCTAAAAAATTTGGTAGTAAAACCACAGCTGATAACTCTTTATAAAGAGCATTTTTCCCAACAACTTCTTGGAGTTTTCATAATTATTATATTGGACCCTCAATAATGCTGAACAGACGTGATTTCATCTGTTCCAGTTCCCTGCCAAAGATCACAGGCTTGGTTGCTAGACTTTATAAAATGGCAGCTGGCATGATTTTATGGTTTATATATAAAACTGTGCCAAGACCACAGACTTACTTTCTAATGCTTCTAACTGTCATTGTGTTATATGCAGTAGCGCTCAAAAGTACGTTACATGTACTACTGTCTTGTGAGAAGAGTCTTGATTGAAATGAGATCTGTCTTGTTTCTTGCGAGTGCAGTGGAAATACCAATACCTCACTTTGTAGAATAATAAAGTCCATTGACATTAGCGACTTGTCGACGCATGCCGCTAAACAAAACTGTCCCTGGCAGAAAAATTTAATATACTGCAAACCGTGCATCTAAGAAAGAGTACCCTCTTTAACCAATCATATTGAGAGGGAGTCAGGCCTAAGTATCTGAGCTGAAATTTTGCAGATTCAAGACACTTGACTCTCAAATAAGTCATATCCTGTCTTTCCACTAAGAATCTCCTTTAAAAACGCTGCTGTAGTCTAAGTTACATGTATGATGGGCTAGTGTTGCACCTGGGGGGAATCAGGGCTGTCGTTAAGTTTTAACTCACCTGTAGCCTTGTTCTTCATGCACTTGTAGCAAACTCTCTACTTTGTGGGTGAATAGGCCTTTTGCAACAGTTGGTCACGTGACGTGCTTTTCAAGAACACATGCATGCACTGATTAATCATTGGTAATGCATAATGTTATCAGAAATGGAAAGAACAGTTCCAAATAAGCTTACATGCAAATTTTCAGGTTTATATCTTTTAAGGGGGAATTTTTATGGACGTTAAAAATTAGAAGGATTTGTATGAGAAGAAGTCGCTTTGCCCTCCAGTCACGTTCCAGTGGTTTTCCATACAAATCCTTGTAATTTTGCAAGTTTTCAAGCTGCCATAAAATCTTTGCCTTTCGGTGTAAGGGCCTAGAAATTTCCATTTTTCCTAATATTTTACCCCTCTTTCTATCTCCAATGGTTATATGCCAGCAGCTTCTTTTGGTAGTGATTAATAACAGAAAAGGTTTCTGGAGGGCAAAGCTTCCTCGCTTCCATACAAAACCTTCTAATTTTTGCAATATTCAAATCGTCATTAAATCTCAACCTTATACGACATTGGTCTGAAAATTGGTGTCCTGGTTATTTAAAACATGCTCTTTCCAGCTCTGAAATTCATTTTGCTGTAGCTAAAAGTTTAGAAATTATCGGTCATGTGACCAACTGTTGCAAAAGGCCTATTCTTTCAAAAACAGGTAATTTCATCTGTAGCATCAAGGGACAATCAAGCATACTCAGCCGTATCAGGTGCCGTAACAGGTGTTACGGGTAACAGCCCTTAATGACAGCCCTGGGAATGGTAACACTCCTAGACACATCATGTATCAGAAATTGGAATAAGCTCTGGCAATGTGGGCCAGTTGGCCATGTGCAACTTGAGATTAAGTACTTTTTTGTTTCACGAGTAACCAGGAACTAAATTGTTAATAACAACACATGTTCAGTATAAAACCAAACACAAAGGTCAGGAGAATTTACCAAGTGATCACCAAAGACAAACACTGTAATTGTATTAATAAGAACATATGGGTCTAAGGCCACATCCTGTTCAGGGCTGTCATCAAATTTTGAGTCACTTGTTGCTTGACTGTCAGTACTCTTGTATTGACAACAGACAAGTCCTCCAGTAACCTCCAGGCTCCATCAAGCATACTCAGCCACAACAAGTGTTGCGGGTTACAGCCCTTAACGACAACCCTGTTGGCCACTGAATTTGTGCAGATTACAGTATCCCCATTAGGACAATTTGTAGGTTGACGTTTTGAATACATTGTAAGGATGAGTATCCTAAACACAGCTCTGTTCTCACCTCTTGACAGGTATGGACCAAGTAGTTTGGCTCTTTTCTTTTCATATCCTTTCTGTGTGATATCCCCTGAAAGAGAAATCAAATGTCAGTAGCATCCAGTGATGTCGAAGATTCTCAAAAGAAACAAGGCAACGTTCAAATGATGGAGAGTATGGGCTGTAACTAAGCTTTTTCTGTAGATTAAAGGTATTCATTTGCACAAAGCATATTCCTTCTGGGGTGTCTTCAGTTTATCTTACTTTTGATTTTGATGAATCTATAAATTTTCCACAACTTCTCAACAAGAATGTCTGAATCACTTAAGACAGTGCTTATTTTATTGAGCAATATAACACAAAGAGATCCTCTCCAGAAGTTTGCCATCAAAGGCATTTTTGTATTAGAGATTTTCTGATACTTGATTCCAGTAAAGATAAATGTATATACTGTGTACATCAGTGCAAGAACATTCAATGATTACAAAGGAATCATGACAACTCCATATCGGTTTAAGTGTGTGGCCACGTTTCGTGGGTTGTTAAGTATTCACATATTCATGCTATTGATTAGGATTGATCCCGATTCCTTCATGGTCTTGTCGGATTTCACTCCAGAATTTAAACCCTTAAGGTGGCTGAACACAGTTTTGGCGCGCGCTCTTGCTAACGTGATTCAGCGCGCGCACAAGTATTGCATAAAAACAAACATGGCATAAATAGAGCGATCATTTTATTTGCTCAATGTTTGCACTATCTGTACTAATTTTTTTCTTCACAAATGAACACAATGTATTGTATTGAAGGTTTTACTCTTTTATTACAAAGGTATATTAGAAAGGTAACGATGCAAAGAACTCAGCTCTGCTATTTCTTTGTTGCTAAAAGAACCCAGTTAAATGCAGCGCATGCGTAGTAAGTCGAAAAAAGTGCGATTGAGTGAAAAATTGACTTCTCGGAGGCGCTTATTTCTCGAGAACCACTCATTAGAATTTCACGAAATTTGGCACGAAAATACTTTAGGAAATAAGTAACTGGAGGATTGAAAAAAAATTGAACTTTAACAAAGGAAATTCAAGATATGCCAGTGAACCTTTAAAGAGGGATAATTAAAGATCTGTTTGTTAAATTATTATCAAAATAGCGTTAACTTGCGAGTATCGTTACAAGCTTGTTGCATGCAAAGTATAAAGAAAATCTAATGACTAGATTTTCGGCAAATAAACAAAACCGATTTTTAACACCTGTTTATATTTGATCATGTTGCCATGGCAACGGTACATACGTCAGCTTAATTATCAAAAAGTTGAAGTTTGTGTTGTTAACTTGCTTGCTGCCATTTTTGGTGACCAAAGGATCAAGGGTTTTAGAGAAAAATGTAATTGAAACAGAGGTATCAAAAACTGTGTTCAGCCACCTTAAATAGAAATAAGCCATTTGAACCTTTGATGAAATGTGAGTTCTTTTTTGTTTCTCATCCAAGAACAAAGAATAGCTTAATTTCCAAACATTGTCCTTTGCATTTGTGAACCATACAACAAGGGACAGCAAATTTTGAAGGCATTTGACATAATTTTCTTATAGTACCAGCACCACTTCAGAGAAAAAAATTTAATTCACAATCTATGCCTGCCAGTAGTTTTGTCTTTTTAATTATGCTAAAATGTTACCACAGCACAACAATAAACTTTCCAGGTTATAAAATTAACTTGTCTTAATTTTCTGGATTCTGTTAACATAAAGTTACGGCTCCACCAAACTGTAAACAGCTACTGACAACCAAACAGAAACATGCTCCAAAATCACTTTATCTTTTTACAAGGCTACACTTTTAAACTATGAAATAGGAAAAATATGGTACCAAGACCAATCATTACTCAACAGTGTAGTTTGTTAACATCATCAGTTTGGTAACTCGGTCGCCATTTTATGTTGAAAATATATTGAACCTCAACTTCCAGTGGTCATCAGAAGTAGTTTGACCTTTCATTTAAAGCTCTAAAAATGTTCTGGTTTACTAAATGCAAATCTATGTTAACATTTTGAGGTAAAGAGTTCAAGTTCTCAAAACTTTCAGACTCTCTTTTTCGCATATGGATAGAAACAATACAAAAGGATATGCATTCAACCATCCAGCTTGGGGTAGCTTATTGTCCTCCTTTTAAAATCAGTTAAAACTCTTCCTGAAAATGTTCCACCTTATTCCAGATTATATAATACAAATGACTCTGATTGCTCTTCAGCATGAAGTGAAGATATTTCGCCAAGAAAAAAAAAAGCCTTCAGGTAAAAATGTCAGCGCTTTCACCCATTTCTGAACCACACACTTGAATTGACATGAAGTTGTAATGTTGTCCTGGCAGTGAAAGCTTTAGGAAGTTTGAAACTCCAACCAGGTTTTTACACCTGATCTGTTACAGCCCAGTCAAAATGTGCCGGGAGCCGGCCAGTTGGCCGCCTACAACGAAATATCTGCCGCTTACTCCACACTTGTCAGACTTCAGGTCGAGGCCCCTGCAGCTTCGGCCTCTGCAGCCTATTACTATAGCCAGCTTGCCTACTACTCAAAAACATTTTGACTGGGCTGCTGTTAAACTTACCACTCTTCTAACTTCCAATTTGGCATACATGTACATGTAATTGAGCAAATCCCTTGTGAGGTGTAACGCTTTGAATAATGTATGAGAAAGTAGCAAAAGACTTATTCACACCTCTTGTCTAATAAAATCTCTTGCACCCTATCTCTTAGCCATTATTCATTTGATATCCCTAGAGGTTTATTTTTACTAACTTATGATTATTATGTAACTGACCAAAAATGTTTTGGACCAACATTGTTCATCAAGGTATATATAACACACTGGTGATTATCATGTGATATGTGTTTGAAGCATGTAATTATGGTATATTGCTTCTTCTCTCAAGAGTTTTAACAGCTACATGTATTAACCATTCCTTGGTGTGTAAAAACAATATTTTTAAAAGAATTAACATTGTCTGTGTTGCTCTGAAAAGCCTGCAAACATTTCTCGATGTTCCATGTTTGCATTAGAATCCAACATGAAAGAATCCTATAACTAGGCAAATAAAATATTTATAAATCAAGCTTAGTAGAAACATAATTAACATGCAGTTTCCTTAAGCTCAGTGGTTGGGCATCCATTCAAACAATGAACACACTTCAGTTTATAATGATTGGTTCAATCCCTGTTGGATGAAGTTAAAAAATTCTTTTTCCAAGTAGATGTTATAACTTGTGCAGTAACCACATAACACTTTATGCTACTTAAATTCCATTCCTTTAATATTTTTGCAACATTTCCAGATTAAAGACCACAGACTCCTAGGAAAAGATGTTACAGACTGACAGATGTGTAATCATGTAACTATGCGAAGAACACTTTGGAAGAGTGACAGCGCAAACATTAAAGATTATTTTACAGTTTAGATGTTATTTACTACCATTTTACTAGATCCATTAGTCATTTGGAAAGAGGAAAAGTCTATGTTGGGGTGACATCCTTGCAAAAAAATTGAAACTTACATAATATAAAATTTAATAGCATGCATGTCAAAGATGTAGTCATATGCTCATCCCTTCACATGTAAATGCATAGTCACCAACCAATAATGAAACAGAAACACTGAGTCAGGAAACTTATTCAAACAAACTTGGGTGCATAGTTTCCAATTATTTTTTCCACAAAGGACTTGAATATGATGCATGGCATTCAAAACTTGCAAAAGTGTAATTTATGCATAAGCTAAATGGGTGAGTATAATTTTATGCAAATTATACTCTTCAGCGGGTATATTTATCAAAACAAACAATAGCATTCAAAGCTGCACAACAATTCCACGATTTAATAGTTTTGCACGGAAATGGTTTCCCCTGCATCAAAGTTGTAAAATTTTTAATAAAATTGAAATATCTACGAGAACATGTACAGCTGTAGCTTCAAATATTTACATGTAAAGATCACAAAAGCCTTGGTCTTGAATTGGAATCATTCGTAAGATTTAAGTTTTTATCTGCAGATGATATTCTCTAACAGAAGTAAACTTGAAATACGGAAAGAGAATCCGTTAACCCTTGTGACAAACTTCAGACTATCACAAGCAAATAAAAACAAATCATTCAAGACAACAAATATTACTACAAACAACATTTCAAATGAATGTTCAATTCTCCAGTTCAAAGTTCTCTTTGTCGGTAAAATGTACGTTATTATAAACGATAACATTGCAAGCTTTATCATGTTTTAGTTTGGCTCGTACCGCCTTCAAGTGTGAAAACAAAGGATCGACATTAGAAGTTGTCAAAATTACATTCGTTGGTAATGTAACATGGAAGTCTTCATCCTAGTGATTATGCATTCTTTCAAAATACCTCTCATGTCGAGATCACGACGTGATACATTGACCTAATCGGAAATTTCAAAACGAGGGAATAATGTATCTACAGAAATTGAAAGTTACTCAACAAAATAAACTAAGTTCGAGTTCTCCTTTCGCAAATTATAAGCATTTTATTTTCGCTACTTTGTCACTCATTAAGGTCTGCATGCACATTTAATTTCGAAAGTTTTTGAAATATGATGTTGACAAAATACTTCAGTGAGTCATGATCATACAGGAATCAGACCTTTTTACAAATTCATGACTTCATAAATTTTAAGAATGATTTTAAAAGCAAGCGATAACCGAAGATTTCTTGATCTGTCGAGAAATTTCGCTGTGAGATGTCACAACGGCAACCCACTCAAGTTTTTGAGAATAGAAAAAAACCACGGTAACTGTAAGATGTTCTCAAGACCTGTTAAGTAAAAACCCACCAAAACCTACCAAAATCTGCTAAAATCTTAATAAATTTCAACAAGCGAGGTTACACTTTCCGTTAGCTATACAAGCTTATGTAAGGTTCATTCCAAGTCAGTCTGTGAGATCACTCACCTTCGGCAAGCTCTGCGTTCAACTCTCGCAATTTTTCAAGCACTGGAGGCGGCAGGGAAGATTCTGGAGGCTCTGCCATACTTGTGGGTCGTGATTGCAGCAAAGGTTCTGCAATAAAAAGACGGAAATTTACGACATCAAGTGGGCGAGGCAACAGTTGTTCGAGTGTGTTTACGTGCAGCACTCTCGAGCGATCGAGCGAGGAATATGCCAGAGAATCACGTGACAAGTAGTTTCTAACAGGCTACCCAGCGTTCAACAGGACTCTCTTACCTAGATCGCAAAATATTACTTTGCGTTTCAGTGTTCAGAAGTTTAGTCCAATAAAAACCTGTGATTATGCATAGTTTGTGTTTTGTTTAGCGCTTTTAGAAATGCAAAATAGATTCAACACTCATTTATTGATGGCTTGCGTGACGTCGGGTTGTTTGTCACGCACTGCGAAGCTAGGAAGTTTACATCACTAGGTGCCTGATCTTTTTCTCGGTTTTCCCTTTCAAGCTGACTCAGATCAGTTGTTCACAGGCCACTGAATTCATTTTATTCGGCCTTCCAGATGCCTATAATAAGCAAACAAAATTACACATAAAACAGCTTGCGAGCAAGATCTCTTGATTCCTGTCCTTAGCTTTTGTTTCAAATCAGAAACTATAGATCTCGGACATTTTTCCTCGAATTTCAAGGGTCTCACACTCTAGGTTTTTTAGCAGTTATGTGAATCCACCATAGTCTTGATTTTTTAGTAAAGCTCTTTTCGGGTGAGTCTCGTTTTTTTATGCATGCAAAGGTAAGAAATTATTGAAGTCTCGATTGTTTGTTTGTTTATATAAATAGCATCTCAACGTGTTAGGGTCATTTAGTCTGATGCTCGCTTTAAAGTCACTTTGAAATATCGGTCTCCCAATTTAAAAAGTCAAAACTTGTCTCGGACCTCAGTTGCAAAGAAAAACGCTAGTCTTGTGTTCCCGTTATCATTTACCACCCTAGTAGTATATTCGTCTATAGTTGCGGCAAGCGCAAACAAAAAATTAAAGGAAGGAATAAACAAATAAATAAATAAATAAATAAATAAATAAATAAATAAATAAATAAATGAATGAATGAATGAATGAATGAATGAATGAATGAATGAATGAATGAATGAATGAATAAATAACATAAATGGTTAAATAATCCACATAATTTTTCCAAGTTTCTTAAGTTACTAAAATAGGATTATTTATCGTTTAAGGCATCAGTTTGAGCTTCGAAGCGACATAAATAATGCAAAAGTCACGAGTTTTAGATACTGCTGGAAATAATGACAGCTAAGAAAATTCTGCTCTTAATTTGTTGTAAGTGGAATATTACTACAGGTTGGTATGACACGTACAGGACTGCAATTCTTAATTAGATCTGTTACTACAACAAACATTTTTCTCCATTTACGCATTTTTTTCCCATTCGTTTGATATGTTGTACTTGTCTCAGTTTGGTCTCTGATCATTTGATTTAAATAAACTTCACTGTAATGATACTCAAATTTATTCACAAATAAGTCCTATATTTAACAGGTGTATTTCCTCATCAAGTAAAACTGAGACAAAAAAGACAGTTAGCAAGTGTGATATTACTCCTAGGCTGAAAAAAAACCCCATCACGCTCGTGGTGATCATGACTACATCATGTAATAGGCTTGACTTTGGTGAATTCAGTTCGTTATCCTTTGTAATTTATCCTCTTGAAGCAAATAAAGGTTGTTTATAATAAATATTTAACACCATGGTGGTTTGTTTTAAGTTTACTTGAACACACGGCAGCGTTGCAAATACACATCGCTTTATTTCCTCTCGCCCGGCAAATCAACGAAATGTTATTCTAAGATAACGACGTTTCTTTTGTCGAGAGATATAACAATGTAAATTCATTTTGTTTTTACAAGGCCACCGTTACAACACGCTATGTGATCAAGCAGCATTTATGTCGCGTGGAGTTCATTCAACCACATTTCCGATATGTAAAAGACTTTCTCTCTGTGGGGTATCAATTCCTTAATTTTCACTTTACCTTTTCACAAAGAAAAACAATTAGACTCGCTTACCGTTGAAACGAACAATTCGAGGATACGACCAACGCTTGTGAGCACTCATTATTATATCAACTGTCTTGGTCACATGCAGTTTGAGACGTTAATGTAAAATGTGTTTTGACAATAGATGCATGCGACAAAGCGAGGCGAAAAAAACCGGAATTATTTTTAAGGGTTGTGCTTAGTTGTTATGACGTCATGTGAGCAATTGTTTTGACAACTATAGAGTAAAAACACCCACGTGGAATATTTACCGCACAAACAGAACAGAGAACAGTTTATAAACAGGTAAATTCAACGGTGAAGTATTGATTTTGGGTTTTGATTGTATAATGGTGTTGGTTTCCCGTTTTATAAACAAATAAATCTGGCAAGATGCATAAACTTAGAACCATTTTAATTCCATTTAATTGAAGCTATAAACTGCGCACGCCGGTTTACTGCTAGACACTGTCGAAGATTCATAGGAAAGGGGAACTGTATATCACAGGTTTTCAAAAAAAAAACATAGAGATAGATCACATGTGATGTAACTCTCGTTATATCTTCCCATGGTTAAAAGCTGCATACACGTATATCGGCTCCGACATCCTGTAATTTGCAGTGTACTGTTGTTTTTATTCGGTTCGATTCGGTCGAAAGCACTTGTCACTTGCAGTTCGGGATTCTTGTTTAAGAAAACTGGTGGGAATCTGTCAGACAACTAAATTGACTCTTGAAATGTAAAAAACACTGTTTCTTTGAAGACAAAGCCATCGCTGTCAGTGAAGCCGTTACGGTTAAGTCTCCGTAGTGCCAAGCGGCCCCATACATCCCGATAAAGAGTTGGTCAGAGCTGATCCCGCGGTTTTCTTAGGAGAATTTCTACTCCCCGCTGAATGGGATGTAAGTGAGGATGAATAGAGGATAATTTATACCCCATGTAAGCTTTCTTCCAAAATTGTCCCCAATGATAGTTTTGAACCCCAAGGAGATCTACAAATACTCAATTCTGGAACACTAGTTTTTCCTCAGGTGAACAGCACAAGCGGCCGATTACCCAAAGTCAAGCCTATTACATGATGTAGTCATGATCACCACGAGCGTGATGGGGTTTTTTTTCAGCCTAGGAGTAATATCACACTTGCTAACTGTCTTTTTTGTCTCAGTTTTACTTGATGAGGAAATACACCTGTTAAATATAGGACTTATTTGTGAATAAATTTGAGTATCATTACAGTGAAGTTTATTTAAATCAAATGATCAGAGACCAAACTGAGACAAGTACAACATATCAAACGAATGGGAAAAAAATGCGTAAATGGAGAAAAATGTTTGTTGTAGTAACAGATCTAATTAAGAATTGCAGTCCTGTACGTGTCATACCAACCTGTAGTAATATTCCACTTACAACAAATTAAGAGCAGAATTTTCTTAGCTGTCATTATTTCCAGCAGTATCTAAAACTCGTGACTTTTGCATTATTTATGTCGCTTCGAAGCTCAAACTGATGCCTTAAACGATAAATAATCCTATTTTAGTAACTTAAGAAACTTGGAAAAATTATGTGGATTATTTAACCATTTATGTTATTTATTCATTCATTCATTCATTCATTCATTCATTCATTCATTCATTCATTCATTCATTCATTTATTTATTTATTTATTTATTTATTTATTTATTTATTTATTTATTTGTTTATTCCTTCCTTTAATTTTTTGTTTGCGCTTGCCGCAACTATAGACGAATATACTACTAGGGTGGTAAATGATAACGGGAACACAAGACTAGCGTTTTTCTTTGCAACTGAGGTCCGAGACAAGTTTTGACTTTTTAAATTGGGAGACCGATATTTCAAAGTGACTTTAAAGCGAGCATCAGACTAAATGACCCTAACACGTTGAGATGCTATTTATATAAACAAACAAACAATCGAGACTTCAATAATTTCTTACCTTTGCATGCATAAAAAAACGAGACTCACCCGAAAAGAGCTTTACTAAAAAATCAAGACTATGGTGGATTCACATAACTGCTAAAAAACCTAGAGTGTGAGACCCTTGAAATTCGAGGAAAAATGTCCGAGATCTATAGTTTCTGATTTGAAACAAAAGCTAAGGACAGGAATCAAGAGATCTTGCTCGCAAGCTGTTTTATGTGTAATTTTGTTTGCTTATTATAGGCATCTGGAAGGCCGAATAAAATGAATTCAGTGGCCTGTGAACAACTGATCTGAGTCAGCTTGAAAGGGAAAACCGAGAAAAAGATCAGGCACCTAGTGATGTAAACTTCCTAGCTTCGCAGTGCGTGACAAACAACCCGACGTCACGCAAGCCATCAATAAATGAGTGTTGAATCTATTTTGCATTTCTAAAAGCGCTAAACAAAACACAAACTATGCATAATCACAGGTTTTTATTGGACTAAACTTCTGAACACTGAAACGCAAAGTAATATTTTGCGATCTAGGTAAGAGAGTCCTGTTGAACGCTGGGTAGCCTGTTAGAAACTACTTGTCACGTGATTCTCTGGCATATTCCTCGCTCGATCGCTCGAGAGTGCTGCACGTAAACACACTCGAACAACTGTTGCCTCGCCCACTTGATGTCGTAAATTTCCGTCTTTTTATTGCAGAACCTTTGCTGCAATCACGACCCACAAGTATGGCAGAGCCTCCAGAATCTTCCCTGCCGCCTCCAGTGCTTGAAAAATTGCGAGAGTTGAACGCAGAGCTTGCCGAAGGTGAGTGATCTCACAGACTGACTTGGAATGAACCTTACATAAGCTTGTATAGCTAACGGAAAGTGTAACCTCGCTTGTTGAAATTTATTAAGATTTTAGCAGATTTTGGTAGGTTTTGGTGGGTTTTTACTTAACAGGTCTTGAGAACATCTTACAGTTACCGTGGTTTTTTTCTATTCTCAAAAACTTGAGTGGGTTGCCGTTGTGACATCTCACAGCGAAATTTCTCGACAGATCAAGAAATCTTCGGTTATCGCTTGCTTTTAAAATCATTCTTAAAATTTATGAAGTCATGAATTTGTAAAAAGGTCTGATTCCTGTATGATCATGACTCACTGAAGTATTTTGTCAACATCATATTTCAAAAACTTTCGAAATTAAATGTGCATGCAGACCTTAATGAGTGACAAAGTAGCGAAAATAAAATGCTTATAATTTGCGAAAGGAGAACTCGAACTTAGTTTATTTTGTTGAGTAACTTTCAATTTCTGTAGATACATTATTCCCTCGTTTTGAAATTTCCGATTAGGTCAATGTATCACGTCGTGATCTCGACATGAGAGGTATTTTGAAAGAATGCATAATCACTAGGATGAAGACTTCCATGTTACATTACCAACGAATGTAATTTTGACAACTTCTAATGTCGATCCTTTGTTTTCACACTTGAAGGCGGTACGAGCCAAACTAAAACATGATAAAGCTTGCAATGTTATCGTTTATAATAACGTACATTTTACCGACAAAGAGAACTTTGAACTGGAGAATTGAACATTCATTTGAAATGTTGTTTGTAGTAATATTTGTTGTCTTGAATGATTTGTTTTTATTTGCTTGTGATAGTCTGAAGTTTGTCACAAGGGTTAACGGATTCTCTTTCCGTATTTCAAGTTTACTTCTGTTAGAGAATATCATCTGCAGATAAAAACTTAAATCTTACGAATGATTCCAATTCAAGACCAAGGCTTTTGTGATCTTTACATGTAAATATTTGAAGCTACAGCTGTACATGTTCTCGTAGATATTTCAATTTTATTAAAAATTTTACAACTTTGATGCAGGGGAAACCATTTCCGTGCAAAACTATTAAATCGTGGAATTGTTGTGCAGCTTTGAATGCTATTGTTTGTTTTGATAAATATACCCGCTGAAGAGTATAATTTGCATAAAATTATACTCACCCATTTAGCTTATGCATAAATTACACTTTTGCAAGTTTTGAATGCCATGCATCATATTCAAGTCCTTTGTGGAAAAAATAATTGGAAACTATGCACCCAAGTTTGTTTGAATAAGTTTCCTGACTCAGTGTTTCTGTTTCATTATTGGTTGGTGACTATGCATTTACATGTGAAGGGATGAGCATATGACTACATCTTTGACATGCATGCTATTAAATTTTATATTATGTAAGTTTCAATTTTTTTGCAAGGATGTCACCCCAACATAGACTTTTCCTCTTTCCAAATGACTAATGGATCTAGTAAAATGGTAGTAAATAACATCTAAACTGTAAAATAATCTTTAATGTTTGCGCTGTCACTCTTCCAAAGTGTTCTTCGCATAGTTACATGATTACACATCTGTCAGTCTGTAACATCTTTTCCTAGGAGTCTGTGGTCTTTAATCTGGAAATGTTGCAAAAATATTAAAGGAATGGAATTTAAGTAGCATAAAGTGTTATGTGGTTACTGCACAAGTTATAACATCTACTTGGAAAAAGAATTTTTTAACTTCATCCAACAGGGATTGAACCAATCATTATAAACTGAAGTGTGTTCATTGTTTGAATGGATGCCCAACCACTGAGCTTAAGGAAACTGCATGTTAATTATGTTTCTACTAAGCTTGATTTATAAATATTTTATTTGCCTAGTTATAGGATTCTTTCATGTTGGATTCTAATGCAAACATGGAACATCGAGAAATGTTTGCAGGCTTTTCAGAGCAACACAGACAATGTTAATTCTTTTAAAAATATTGTTTTTACACACCAAGGAATGGTTAATACATGTAGCTGTTAAAACTCTTGAGAGAAGAAGCAATATACCATAATTACATGCTTCAAACACATATCACATGATAATCACCAGTGTGTTATATATACCTTGATGAACAATGTTGGTCCAAAACATTTTTGGTCAGTTACATAATAATCATAAGTTAGTAAAAATAAACCTCTAGGGATATCAAATGAATAATGGCTAAGAGATAGGGTGCAAGAGATTTTATTAGACAAGAGGTGTGAATAAGTCTTTTGCTACTTTCTCATAAATTATTCAAAGCGTTACACCTCACAAGGGATTTGCTCAATTACATGTACATGTATGCCAAATTGGAAGTTAGAAGAGTGGTAAGTTTAACAGCAGCCCAGTCAAAATGTTTTTGAGTAGTAGGCAAGCTGGCTATAGTAATAGGCTGCAGAGGCCGAAGCTGCAGGGGCCTCGACCTGAAGTCTGACAAGTGTGGAGTAAGCGGCAGATATTTCGTTGTAGGCGGCCAACTGGCCGGCTCCCGGCACATTTTGACTGGGCTGTAACAGATCAGGTGTAAAAACCTGGTTGGAGTTTCAAACTTCCTAAAGCTTTCACTGCCAGGACAACATTACAACTTCATGTCAATTCAAGTGTGTGGTTCAGAAATGGGTGAAAGCGCTGACATTTTTACCTGAAGGCTTTTTTTTTTCTTGGCGAAATATCTTCACTTCATGCTGAAGAGCAATCAGAGTCATTTGTATTATATAATCTGGAATAAGGTGGAACATTTTCAGGAAGAGTTTTAACTGATTTTAAAAGGAGGACAATAAGCTACCCCAAGCTGGATGGTTGAATGCATATCCTTTTGTATTGTTTCTATCCATATGCGAAAAAGAGAGTCTGAAAGTTTTGAGAACTTGAACTCTTTACCTCAAAATGTTAACATAGATTTGCATTTAGTAAACCAGAACATTTTTAGAGCTTTAAATGAAAGGTCAAACTACTTCTGATGACCACTGGAAGTTGAGGTTCAATATTTTTTCAACATAAAATGGCGACCGAGTTACCCTCATGATGTTAACAAACTGCACTGTTGACTAATGATTGGTCTTGGTACCATATTTTTCCTATTTCATAATTTAAAAGTGTAGCCTTGTAAAAAGAGTAAAGTGATTTTGGAGCATGTTTCTGTTTGGTTGTCAGTAGCTGTTTACAGTTTGGTGGAGCCGTAACTTTATGTTAACAGAATCCAGAAAATTAAGACAAGTTAATTTTATAACCTGGAAAGTTTATTGTTGTGCTGTGGTAACATTTTAGCATAATTAAAAAGACAAAACTACTGGCAGGCATAGATTGTGAATTAAATTTTTTTCTCTGAAGTGGTGCTGGTACTATAAGAAAATTATGTCAAATGCCTTCAAAATTTGCTGTCCCTTGTTGTATGGTTCACGAATGCAAAGGACAATGTTTGGAAATTAAGCTATTCTTTGTTCTTGGATGAGAAACAAAAAAGAACTCACATTTCATCAAAGGTTCAAATGGCTTATTTCTATTTAAGGTGGCTGAACACAGTTTTTGATACCTCTGTTTCAATTACATTTTTCTCTAAAACCCTTGATCCTTTGGTCACCAAAAATGGCAGCAAGCAAGTTAACAACACAAACTTCAACTTTTTGATAATTAAGCTGACGTATGTACCGTTGCCATGGCAACATGATCAAATATAAACAGGTGTTTAAAATCGGTTTTGTTTATTTGCAGAAAATCTAGTCATTAGATTTTCTTTATACTTTGCATGCAACAAGCTTGTAACGATACTCGCAAGTTAACGCTATTTTGATAATAATTTAACAAACAGATCTTTAATTATCCCTCTTTAAAGGTTCACTGGCATATCTTGAATTTCCTTTGTTAAAGTTCAATTTTTTTTCAATCCTCCAGTTACTTATTTCCTAAAGTATTTTCGTGCCAAATTTCGTGAAATTCTAATGAGTGGTTCTCGAGAAATAAGCGCCTCCGAGAAGTCAATTTTTCACTCAATCGCACTTTTTTCGACTTACTACGCATGCGCTGCATTTAACTGGGTTCTTTTAGCAACAAAGAAATAGCAGAGCTGAGTTCTTTGCATCGTTACCTTTCTAATATACCTTTGTAATAAAAGAGTAAAACCTTCAATACAATACATTGTGTTCATTTGTGAAGAAAAAAATAGTACAGATAGTGCAAACATTGAGCAAATAAAATGATCGCTCTATTTATGCCATGTTTGTTTTTATGCAATACTTGTGCGCGCGCTGAATCACGTTAGCAAGAGCGCGCGCCAAAACTGTGTTCAGCCACCTTAAGGGTTTAAATTCTGGAGTGAAATCCGACAAGACCATGAAGGAATCGGGATCAATCCTAATCAATAGCATGAATATGTGAATACTTAACAACCCACGAAACGTGGCCACACACTTAAACCGATATGGAGTTGTCATGATTCCTTTGTAATCATTGAATGTTCTTGCACTGATGTACACAGTACATACATTTATCTTTACTGGAATCAAGTATCAGAAAATCTCTAATACAAAAATGCCTTTGATGGCAAACTTCTGGAGAGGATCTCTTTGTGTTATATTGCTCAATAAAATAAGCACTGTCTTAGGTGATTCAGACATTCTTGTTGAGAAGTTGTGGGAAATTTATAGATTCATCAAAATCAAAAGTAAGGTAAACTGAAGACACCCCAGAAGGAATATGCTTTGTGCAAATGAGTACCTTTGATCTACAGAAAAAGCTTAGTTACAGCCCATACTCTCCATCATTTGAACGTTGCCTTGTTTCTTTTGAGAATCTTCGACATCACTGGATGCTACTGACATCTGATTTCTCTTTCAGGGGATATCACACAGAAAGGATATGAAAAGAAAAGAGCCAAACTACTTGGTCCATACCTGTCAAGAGGTGAGAACAGAGCTGTGTTTAGGATACTCATCCTTACAATGTATTCAAAACATCAACCTACAAATTGTCCTAATGGGGATACTGTAATCTGCACAAATTCAGTGGCCAACAGGGTTGTCGTTAAGGGCTGTAACCCGCAACACTTGTTGTGGCTGAGTATGCTTGATGGAGCCTGGAGGTTACTGGAGGACTTGTCTGTTGTCAATACAAGAGTACTGACAGTCAAGCAACAAGTGACTCAAAATTTGATGACAGCCCTGAACAGGATGAGGCCTTAGACCCATATGTTCTTATTAATACAATTACAGTGTTTGTCTTTGGTGATCACTTGGTAAATTCTCCTGACCTTTGTGTTTGGTTTTATACTGAACATGTGTTGTTATTAACAATTTAGTTCCTGGTTACTCGTGAAACAAAAAAGTACTTAATCTCAAGTTGCACATGGCCAACTGGCCCACATTGCCAGAGCTTATTCCAATTTCTGATACATGATGTGTCTAGGAGTGTTACCATTCCCAGGGCTGTCATTAAGGGCTGTTACCCGTAACACCTGTTACGGCACCTGATACGGCTGAGTATGCTTGATTGTCCCTTGATGCTACAGGTGAAATTACCTGTTTTTGAAAGAATAGGCCTTTTGCAACAGTTGGTCACATGACCGATAATTTCTAAACTTTTAGCTACAGCAAAATGAATTTCAGAGCTGGAAAGAGCATGTTTTAAATAACCAGGACACCAATTTTCAGACCAATGTCGTATAAGGTTGAGATTTAATGACGATTTGAATATTGCAAAAATTAGAAGGTTTTGTATGGAAGCGAGGAAGCTTTGCCCTCCAGAAACCTTTTCTGTTATTAATCACTACCAAAAGAAGCTGCTGGCATATAACCATTGGAGATAGAAAGAGGGGTAAAATATTAGGAAAAATGGAAATTTCTAGGCCCTTACACCGAAAGGCAAAGATTTTATGGCAGCTTGAAAACTTGCAAAATTACAAGGATTTGTATGGAAAACCACTGGAACGTGACTGGAGGGCAAAGCGACTTCTTCTCATACAAATCCTTCTAATTTTTAACGTCCATAAAAATTCCCCCTTAAAAGATATAAACCTGAAAATTTGCATGTAAGCTTATTTGGAACTGTTCTTTCCATTTCTGATAACATTATGCATTACCAATGATTATCATGCATGCTGTGTTCTTGAAAAGCACGTCACGTGACCAACTGTTGCAAAAGGCCTATTCACCCACAAAGTAGAGAGTTTGCTACAAGTGCATGAAGAACAAGGCTACAGGTGAGTTAAAACTTAACGACAGCCCTGATTCCCCCCAGGTGCAACACTAGCCCATCATACATGTAACTTAGACTACAGCAGCGTTTTTAAAGGAGATTCTTAGTGGAAAGACAGGATATGACTTATTTGAGAGTCAAGTGTCTTGAATCTGCAAAATTTCAGCTCAGATACTTAGGCCTGACTCCCTCTCAATATGATTGGTTAAAGAGGGTACTCTTTCTTAGATGCACGGTTTGCAGTATATTAAATTTTTCTGCCAGGGACAGTTTTGTTTAGCGGCATGCGTCGACAAGTCGCTAATGTCAATGGACTTTATTATTCTACAAAGTGAGGTATTGGTATTTCCACTGCACTCGCAAGAAACAAGACAGATCTCATTTCAATCGAGACTCTTCTCACAAGACAGTAGTACATGTAACGTACTTTTGAGCGCTACTGCATATAACACAATGACAGTTAGAAGCATTAGAAAGTAAGTCTGTGGTCTTGGCACAGTTTTATATATAAACCATAAAATCATGCCAGCTGCCATTTTATAAAGTCTAGCAACCAAGCCTGTGATCTTTGGCAGGGAACTGGAACAGATGAAATCACGTCTGTTCAGCATTATTGAGGGTCCAATATAATAATTATGAAAACTCCAAGAAGTTGTTGGGAAAAATGCTCTTTATAAAGAGTTATCAGCTGTGGTTTTACTACCAAATTTTTTAGATGATCTTTTGAGTACAGTTGGTACATGTTTTCTAAGAGCTGATTGGTTCATAAATTGACTGTAGGGCATTAAGTTCCCGGTGGTGTGGTCTGGCCAAGTCGAATTACGGATTGTGCTTCACACAGGGTTAACTTCAACGCAACTTCCCTCCTTGGACAGAATTGTCCAAGAAATTACTATGCTATGACTATAGTTCCCTTTTTAACTTAGCAGCTATAATTAGTAAACATCCCACATGTATGTATTTGCGTAATTGAAGAAGGAAGGAAGCTGATCAGAACCATTATTGTAAACTACTGAGCAGCAGACTCCACTATGTTTATACATGTACTATGTACACCACTGAAATTATTTCTAAAAATGAACCTTATAAAACATTGGCTACATGTATTAAAAAATATATGTTAGTATTTTTACATAATTTTATCTAATTGTGAATCTGTTATATGGTGGCATTTTTAGATTAAAAAAAATAGTACTCACTTTGAGTCCTTTTGAAGTAAAATTCTTCATAATTCTGGCATAAACTAAAGGTTGATTTTCATCACCCTCGTGAGAACATGAGTATTTAAATGACAGAAAATGCCATGAATTGTGTTACATTTTCATGAATCCATCATGTAGCTACTGTAAAAGCTGATGGACTGGACAAACTGATCTGTGAGAGTGTAGCATGATATTGTGAACTGCATTTTTGACCAATGATCTTGTGATGAGTTCAGGTAGTATTGCTTTCAGTATCACAATGAAGCAATATTACCAATTGAAGAAAAAAATGGAGTAACAATATAGCACAAAGTGATATTGTTGTTTTCCAGTATTCAACCCTAAACGCTGGACGTTGGCATTAATCATTGAGGACAAAACTTCAGAACTAATGAACGTTTCTCTTTGAAATACCAAAAAATACCACTTAAACTTGTGATCACTGTCATCATGAAGGTGCTGGAATTAGATTTAATTGTTCGACATTCTGGATCTTTTGATATAACCCTCCTGAGGTTTTTAAAAACACAATATAACTATACCATAATTATGTACATGTAATTATCATTCTCAGACT
>JAHPZR010038067.1:0-14601 GCA_019787425.1 Platygyra sinensis | reverse complement strand
ATCAATACTCAGATCTGGCAACTGCGTCACCTCACCCTCCCCTACCCACTATGTGTATTTAAGAAATAGAAAAAACATGTACCGTGTTTAGCTATCGAGTTATACAAACACGAGTGGAAGTTTGGGAGAACGAGAAATGCTGTGGGAACACGAGCCGCAGGCGAGTGTTTCCACAGCTTTTCGAGTTCTCCCAAACTTTCACGAGTGTTTGTATAACTCGATAGAAACACGAAGTACATGTTTCTATTTCTTTTAGAAAACACCACGACGAGAAAAAGGAAAACAACTCTGTTAACTTTGATATCAAAATGTAAATTCTCTTTGCTCGCGCCATCACTACGTCAACAGCGCGCGCTAGTTCTGTGTCTCCATCGAGTTATACAAACACGATTTTTAACCAATCAGCGCGCGTGCTGTTCTTAGGGACTGTTTTCTAAAATTAGTGATAAGTATGTAATAGTGGGTTAGGGGAGGGGTAGTAGGTGCGCAGTTGCCCAGATACTGATATTGATCCGAATAAGCCCATTTATACCATACCCTTTTGACAGCAGTTATATGTTCTTGATCAAGAATTAATGACTTCAATGTTTCCATGTAAGGTTCTTTCACTTGTCCACACTTTTTTTTTAAGAAGAATTAAAAAAACATACTGATAGTTAGGGATTTAATTTGTCTCACTCAGTTGAACATAATGCGTTCTTGATTATAAGAAAAAAAATATTGTATGTCAACCTACCAGGACAGAACTCACAACATTTCCTAAACTTTGTATTGCTTTGGATATAAGTGTTAAAGTCCTTGCTGTCTGTGCATCCTAACCCAACAACAAAAAAACAAAATTCATCAATGTTGTTTTTGTTTCATTGTACTTTGCATTGGACAAGAAATATGAATGCAAAGCATTCCTCAGGCAGCAAAAATAGGTTCACATGCATTTGCAAGCAGACTCCCAGTATTCTTCAATCACTGTCACATGCTATGACAAAAGTCTTCCTACAGCCTCAGGTAAGAGCAATGCTATAGCAGCTGCGATGCTTTTAACTCTTCCTTTTCTGTATTGTTCAAGCAGATATTGGATAAATATTATCAAGCTACTGAGTCAGGGGGTTATAAGCAGGCTAAGACTGAACAGAAAAGTTAATGATCATATAGATTCATAGGAATTCCAAAATATAATGGAACTAATATCATGAGAAATTTAAATTTCTGTAATGTGAAGTCACTTACCGGGTGTTCATTTCTCATCTGAAATAATTTAGGGTTTAAAATAGCAGGGGCAAAGAATCTCAGGAACACAAATCCACTCACTGATGTGTAACAGACATCCTCATCATCTGAATCAAGAAAAAAGATAGACAGATTGCCAGGAAAACAGAAAGATACAGACCATACATCTCTGGAACCAACACTAAGCGTCACTTGATTGGCCATATTAGAGAGGCAGGTTCAAATGTATTCCGCTCATAAATTTAAAAGTTATGGAACATCTTACTTGGAAACTTCCAGGCAGCAGCTTCTCTGATGTTGTGGAACACCTGACACATGACGGTTGGGCATGCCATAGCTGAACAAGTTATGGCTGCAAATAATCTGTTCACATATCCTCGCAGATGAACCTGTAAATAAAACATTGCACAATAATACTCAGTAATGTAATATGTATGTCTCAATAGGGGACTCCTTACCATAAGGGGACTTGAAGCCCATGGGGACTCCCATATTAATGGGATGAGGATGCTTGTTGGAAATTTTGAAAACAGACCCTATGAGGTACCAATATCCTGTTTCAAGGGTGTGGCTTCAATTTTTTTTACCCCTTAGAGATATCAATTCCAAAACAACATATTATCTTCTGTGATATTTTTTCTGCATCAGTACCCTAAAAGACACCACAAAAACTCTCACTGTTGATCTTTTGAGGCAGAACACTCTAAGAAACATTAGTCAAGGCCAGAAAGCGCTCCAAAATCTACCCTCAACAGCCAGGAATTTTACACCTCTCTTGACATTAAACAACATGATCACTACTAAAAATATTTATGATTTAGCAAACTGCCAGCTTACCAAATTTGCTTCTAATGATTCTCCTTCTCTCAGTTTTGCTGGGTCAATTTCACAGCGTTTGTGGTCTTCAAAAATCTGTGGAAATTAAATTTGGTGTTATACACCAGCTCTCTAACTACAATGTCGTCAACACAAACTTTTCCAAGGCAACCAATTTTTTTGCAAGGTGACTAGCAAGCAAAAAAAACTGACAAAAAAAAATACATGATTAAAAGACAATGTGCACATCCAGAAATTATCCATACTCCTCCCACAGAAGGGAGTGTAATTTCCTGGGGGGTAGGGGCTCAAAATTTAAAGAACTGTGTGAAGCTTTATTAGAATTTCCACAGGGGTGGAGGAAAATCCATTCTGTGAGGGAGGTATGGATATTTTCTGGAACTACACAATATTAACAAAACAAAAAAGGCCAGAAGTAAACATAGCGCCATAGGTTTTTGTAGTTTGTCTTTAAAGCTTGTCTTTACTTAACATGCCAATATGCAAACAAAAAAATCCAAGCTGTTTGCGTCAAAAGTGAAGATGATATTATGTTCAGTTTTCAAATAAAACCTTGGGCTGTTTGACTTCATTATATTAAGACAAAACTCAGAAACAGACACATGTCAGGTGAAATGCCTATTTTTGAGAAAGGCTTTTGAGCCAAAGGCTTAAAATATCTCAGCAGACATATAGAGCTTTTACCTCATCTACAAGACACTTGATGGTATCATGAAGGTAGTACATGCCAGCATGCTTCATGAACTCATCAACTGACTTGGTTGCTACTGAATTGCCTCTGAAAAGTGTATTGGAATCTCTGAAAAAAATAAGAATTTTGTGAATAAGCTTATCAATACTGCACACAAATACATGTACATTTACTCTTGATGAACATAGTATTATTTCTCAGGTAGATATACAAACCACAGCCAAAAAACAGCTAAAATTATCCTCTCCTCTTCAACAATACCATGCTTCCAAATTTATAGCATGGACTGAATTGATCAATCCTCAATCAATCAGTCAGTCAATCAGTCAGTCAGTCAAATATTGACAGAAGATCTGTGCTTTGAACACATTTCTGCAACAGTCCAAATGGCAGGAAAATTTGAGGAGGATGTATCTAAGGTATACTCACTTTGTATTATAGACTTCGTGATCTACAACCAGCTTAATGAAGTCTACAACCTTCAAATATCAACAAGATATTGTACAGTAATTAGATCAAGAAATGAACCACATAATAACATTAATGCCAAGCTTGAGATAAGGATAAGTGACACAACAGCACTTGGGTCAAAGTTTTGTCTTTTCTGAAGTGTCAATCAGAAGTACTGCTACCATGATCCTCTACCTTAAATTCTCCCAACACCCCGTCCTCTGGATGCTAAATTATCTCAACATTTTGTAAGGTTACTGTAAAGCAATAAATGGTAACAGCAACCATTATCTGCTCCTGGATTAATTCAGTAATGTCCAAGTTCACAACACAGTGCTGCCAGCAGCCTGCAGTTGAACCTCCTCTGTCTGGAGTCTGACATCTATTAACTCAGCATGCCACCCAAAGCTAGACTGATGGAAAAGATTTTCAATCAAATTAATTGTCTGAAGGAAATTTTTGAACCCAAAGAAATCCTTGCAGCTAAAGTGAAAGGTGTAAATTTTATGCAACGTAAGTTAGAGTAAATTAAAATGAGAAGAGCAAACCTGATTATGATGAGAGAAAACTCTGACAAGTGAGCGTGCCACTGAAGCCTTGTCTTTCACAAGATCACCAAGGATGTGGGCTGCTGTGGTCTGCACATCCTATTAAAAAATATGCACATGTAACCTGTACGTTCAAACTACTGGACGTGTTATTGCCCAGCATGTCTTACACAGTGAAACCCCTGTTAATCAGGTCAACAATACCGTCTGCAAAAATCTGCCCATATTAACAGGGTGGTTGTATTAAAGGGGTTCTTCAAATAATTATTAGAAAATGACTTATTCGGGCTGTAAGGCCGTATTTGTTGTTGTTTTTGTTTGCTTGTTATTGAAATTGTGCTTAAAAAGGCCAGCTACTAATTTCTGTACCTGGCCATCCTTGATGCCTAAAATTGTTTCCCTCAAAGGATCATAAAAACGTGAAGGAAAGACATAGTCTTGGGTGTGGCAAACTCTAAGTCTCAATGAACCTAGTTCTTGTTTGCTGGGAGGGTCATTTTTATCCTCACGTGGACCAAGCCAATACCTGCAAGAAAAGCAGTAAAAAAGCATCATTATCAACAGAATTTCATCTGGTTTGCTGCAAAATTTCTTACTTGTTTCAACAACATTGCAGTATTTGACTTTAACAGCTGACATGCAAGCAATGTCCATATTAACTAAGAGGTCAGATTACACTACAATTTGTTTAGACCCACTGTATGAAGTCCTCTAGGAAAATAATATGGACAAGTAAAACTGTAGGGGAAATACTAAATGTAATTCCATTAAATACAGTTTAGTTTTAACACAATTTTAACAACATGTTGTGAGACACTGATGTGTATCTCACTATTACACAACACTCACCATCCTTCATGAGTTGAAGACAGGTCACATTTACTTAGAGGAACCCTGACCTACAGGACAAGAGCAATGACACATTAAAACCTGGCATCAGACTAAAACAGTAACTAATCACTACCTTGACTAGTCATTGCAAATTAAAAGCTGCGATGGTTTTAAATCCTAACACAGCTATGTCGTTTAAGCTAAAGTAAAATCTTCTTGGACTTTCCAGTCAATGGCCTGCCAACCTTAAAAGCCAGTAAAACTATCACTAACTTCTACTCTCCTATCTTTCACTTAAGGTAAATTATTGCATGTAGCACTTATAAAATATACTAACACCACTTACTTCCCCTAAAAAGATATCTTCTCCTATAAGACTTGCACTCCATGCTGCACATCTATGTCAATCAAAAGCAAACAAACAAGTCCATAGCTATGCCACTAGATATGCAAATGATTTTCACCTTCCTTTTTGTAGAACTAACCTTCGAAAATTTTCTGACAGTTTCCAAGGACCAACTTATTATAACTCTTTATATTATCTTTAAACACATCGTTGTATACTTTATCATACTTAACCATACTTTGTATTTTTTTAACTCAGTCTATGTAATTAGTTAACCCTTACTTGCCTTCATTGTATTTTACCTTCGATCCTAGCCTTACTGTCACTATTAACTTTATTTTTACTCTGAGGGAGCCCAATATCTATAAGCCCATGGTTTCTTTTATGGGCTTCCTCACCACTTTAATTGTTTTTGTGTGACTGCCTTGCTTTTTATCGTTATTTGTATTTTGTGGTAAAATATTAAATAAATAGTAGTAGTAGTAGACATCTTCACAGCTGTATATTTCTTTCATAATGAACTTAACTAAAAAAATTGGCATAATAGTATTTTATGATCTGATATCAGCAATTATTAAAATTAATTGTAATAAATTAAAACACACCTCAAGACCAAACCTTTCAACATCATCATCAGGTATCTACAAAACAAAAGTTTCATCAATGATAAATTAGCCTGACCGAAGAACCCTTTTATTTGGATTTTTTAGGGTATTCTTAGCTTCATTGTAAATTTTGGGGAAGTTTTTTATAACTAGAAATATATTCCACTTGCGCTCAATTGATACAACTATAGATGATTGTGGCAACTCAGTAAACCATGCCTCTTTGGCTATCTATCATGTCTAAAGCATGCCTGTTGAATAAATTGTTAATTACATTTTATTATTATATAAAAGTCAGTGGTATACCGAGTGGTTTAACAAATTGATAAAAACGATACGATATTCTCACATGTGAAGATATTGATGATTTCACCGATATCAAGTTTGTCTCTTAAATTGTACTTAAATTCGTTGGTGTATCATCAAAACATCTGCAGGTCTTCCTTGAAAGTCTTTGGCAATCTCAGAAATCTTTGGACATCTTTAGATTTTTGGGAATTGGTTATTCCAGAAAAAATCCACACCCCCCGACAGACAGGGTCGTTTTTAAAACCCCCTGAAGCACCCCTCCTGTCTGGATTCCAAGACAAAGACCCCCTCCCGCCTGATTTCCGGAAAAAAATGTAGGCTTAAATTAAATTTACTTTTAATAGAAAATATGCACAATCATGTCTAGAAGATGTTGTTTTTTAATTTCTAAAGCTTCGGCCATGGAACTAAGAAAAGAATGGAGCAAAAATGCCAAAGTGTTTACATTCTTAGTTCATAAAAATCAGTTGCCCTTTTTCTTTCTTTGCACTAAATATGGTCCTAAAGTAAATACAATTAGTAGAGAATGTGATGAAAGAGTTCAACAGTCATCCTTTTCAAGACATAAGGTCAGTCTTGTCCGCTGTAGATCAAGAACTTCTAAATCAAAAACCTTTCAAAGAACGAAAGTCTAAACTTTTTTATCATTCAAATTCTTTTGTAACTTAAAGACTTAACAACTTGATTCTCACATCCTACCTTCAAAAGCTGTAGTTCTAGTCTACAGTAGAAGGAAAGTTCAAACTCGTGTTGTGAAGAGATTTCTCAGTCCGCCAATGTTTCAAAAAGTCTTTCGTTAGTAAATTGGAAAGACAAAATGTGTGCTGAAAAGAACATAGCGAAGACAAAAGCACTTGATTGTCAGCTCCCATTCACGAAATGAAATTTTAACAAGTACATTCAACAAATTTTTTGAAACTGGCTAAAGATAGCTTTCAGATTCATCCAGTGCAACCGAGATTTCAATGGGGCCAACATGAAATTACACTTGTACTGCTGGCGCGCTGGGTCTGGGTATGAGTAGAAATGTGTCAGGCATTTCAAACTCTTTGTTGCAACGATGTTGCGACGGCAATGCGATGTTCGCATTTTCTGCTACAAAAGGACCTGTGAAGGAACTTAGATTATCATTTACGTTAGGTGAGAAATATGTGAAAAAAACATTCTACTATTTCAGGGTCTGAGAACACTGAAGTGTCACCGAACTAAACGTTTGAATTGCGTGAAACTATCAGTCGAAATGACCCCTGCAGAAGACTTTTTCCAGTTTTACCCCCCTCCCGCCTGGATTTCCAGAGTCTTTGCCCCTCCCCCCTCCCATCCCTCCTGCGAGAATATCCAGAATCCTATCCGTCGGGGGGTAGGGGGGGTGGATTTTTTCTGGAACAACCCAATTCTCGGAAAATTTTTGGAACGTTCGTCTGGCCTTCAAAACAATTTTGGAAAATCTTCAGAAAGTGGTTGGAAATCTTCAGAAACGCCGACATCAGTGTGTTTATATAATAAAAAAGAACATTACACGTTAGCTCGAAGATATGAATTTATGTTCGAGTGGCAAGAACAATATCTCACTCATTCGCTGTGCTCACTCGTTTCTTTTTTTAATCTGTTGTAATATAAAGGCAAATAAATGATGATGATGATGATGTGAGATTATTTAATTGTTCTTGTCACTCGAACATAAAATTCATATCTTCTCGGAAAAGGAATGCTCCCATCTGCACAAAGGTCGGCACACACGATGGACTGGTCCCTATGACTAGTCCCTGCAACAAGTCGCAGGGACTAGTTGCATCGCGTGAACTGGCCATTTTTGACACAAAATCTAGTCATTTTGGTCCCTGCGACTAGTCCCACAAATTCAAACTGGTTTGGAATCATGGGACTAGTCGCAGGAACTAAAGTTGGTCCCTGCGACTAGATTTTGAAGCAAAAATGGCCAGTTCACACGATGCGACTGGTCCCTGCGACTAGTCGCAGGGACTAGTTGCCAGTTCACACGATGCGACTTGTTGCAGGGACTAGTCAAAGGGACTAGTCCCATTGTGTGTGCCGACCTTGACTTGTAGAATTTTCCATCGTTTTCGGAAAATTAAATTTCAGATCATTATTTTATCTTTCATACCTCCAGCTTTGATACTAACCTATAAATAATGTGCAATAAAATACCACTGTCTGCCTCAGTCTACCATGAAAATTATACCACCTTACATCTTTGTTTACTGTGTAACCATAAAGTCAGCTGTGGCTAAATATTATTACAGTACCTACACGTAGGAGAATAAAATAAATGAGTAATAAGTCTTGTTTTTTATGGATACAGAATTTCTGAGGGTTAGGGGGACCAAAGTAGAAAAATCATGGAAATTCCAGGGCTTGGGGTACCATGAAATCCCCTGGAATGGAAAATCCTAGGGGGGTGAGGCAGTCAAATGGAAAAAACCCTCCAGGGGTGTGTTACCATTTTCTGGAACCACACAATTTGCATAATTATATTTTTATCACATAATGCCCCAAAAATTTTTCATGAACAGGATTCAACAGCCTATCTTTATTATAAATTTCAAGATGTCACATAATACCCTTATAAATCTCCATGCATTGGCCTCCAGGGAAGCTGGTATACTATGTTCATTTTTGTAGACTTAAAACTTGCATGTAATATTCATTTCGATCTATATGTATCCATAATTTTCAAGGTTTTCTCTGTAATTGATTTCAGTGGAAATGGCTGGTTTTTTTTTTTACTTCTGCAGGTCAGAGCCTAAAAAGACCAAAGTCAAGAAGAGAACTTTAAATCCACAGTTTGAAGAATCATTTCTCTTTGAGGTATGCAATTACCACTAACAGCTGAAAATACATGTTTGTGGACTAGACTCTGCCTTTTGTACTGTAAAGCAAGCTGTAGAGGATGTATAACATAGAGGATATTACACGGTGACGAGAAGATATGAATTTTATGTTCGAGTGACAAGAACAATATCTCACATCATCATCATCATCATCATCATCATTTATTTGCCTTTATATTACAACAGATTAAAAAAAGAAACGAGTGAGCACAGCGAATGAGTGAGATATTGTTCTTGCCATTCGAACATAAAATTCATATCTTCGAGCTAACGTGTAATAATCTTTTTTATTATATAAACACACTGATGTCGGCGTTTCTGAAGATTTCCAACCACTTTCTGAAGATTTTCCAAAATTGTTTTGAAGGCCAGACGAACGTTCCCAAAAATTTTCCGAGAATTGGGTTGTTCCAGAAAAAATCCACCCCCCCTACCCCCGACAGATAGGATTCTGGATATTCTCGCAGGAGGGATGGGAGGGGGGAGGGGCAAAGACTCTGGAAATCCAGGCGGGAGGGGGGGTAGAACTAGAAAAAGTCTTCTGCAGGGGTCATTTCGACTGATAGTTCACGCAATTCAAACGTTTAGTTCGGTGACACTTCAGTGTTCTCAGACCCTGAAAATAGTAGAATGTTTTTTTCACATATTTCTCACCTAACATAAATGATAATCTAAGTTCCTTCACAGGTCCTTTTGTAGCAGAAAATGCGAACATCGCATTGCTGTCGCAACATCGTTGCAACAAAGAGTTTGAAATGCCTGACACATTTCTACTCATACCCAGACCCAGCGTGCCAGCGGTACAAGTGTAATTTCATGTTGGCCCCATTGAAATCTCGGTTGCACTGGATGAATCTGAAAGCCATCTTTAGCCAGTTTCAAAAAAATTCGTTGAATGTACATGTTAAAATTTCATTTCGTGAATGGGAGCTGACAATCAAGTGCTTTTGTCTTCGCTATGTTCTCTTCAGCACACATTTTGTCTTTCCAATTTACTAACGAAAGCTCAAAGACTTTTTGAAACATTGGCGGACTGAGAAATCTCTTCACAACACGAGTTTGAACTTTCCTTCTACTGTAGATTAGAACTACAAGCTTTTGAAGGTAGGATATGAGAATCAAGTTGTTAAGTCTTTAAGTTACAAAGGAATTTGAATGATAAAAAAGTTTAGACTTTCGTTCTTTGAAAGGTTTTGATTTAGAAGTTCTTGATCTACAGCGGACAAGACTGACCTTATGTCTTGAAAAGGAATGACTGTTGAACTCTTTATCACATTCTCTACTAATTGTATTTACTTTAGGACCATATTTAGTGCAAAGAAAGAAAAAAAGCAACTGATTTTTATGAACTAAGAATGTAAACACTTTGGCATTTTTGCTCCATTCTTTTCTTAGTTCCATGGCCGAAGCTTTAGAAATTGAAAAAGAACATCTTCTAGACGTGATTGTGCATATTTTCTATTAAAAGTAAATTTAATTTAAGCCTAACATTTTTTTCCGGAAATCCAGGCGGGAGGGGGTCTTTTGTCTTGGAAATCCAGACAGGAGGGGTGCTTCAGGGGGTTTTAAAAAAGACCCCGTCTGTCGGGGGGTGTGGATTTTTTTCTGGAATAACCAATTCCCAAAAATCTCTAAAGATGTCCAAAGATTTCTGAAGATTGCCAAAGACTTTCAAGGAAGACCTGCAGATGTTTTGATGATACACCAACGACTTTAAGTACAATTTAAGAGACAAACTTGATATCAGTGAAATCATCAATATCTTCACATGTGAGAATATCGTATCGTTTTTATCAATTTGTTACCACTTGGTATACCACTGACTTTTATATAATAATAAAATGTAATTAACAATTTATTCAACAGGCATGCTTTAGACATGATAGATAGCCAAAGAGGCATGGTTTACTGAGTTGCCACAATCATCTATAGTTGTATCAATTGAGTGCAAGTGGAATATATTTCTAGTTATAAAAAACTTCCCCAAAATTTACAATGAAGCTAAGAATACCCTAAAAAATCCAAATAAAAGGGTTCTTCGGTCAGGCTAATTTATCATTGATGAAACTTTTGTTTTGTAGATACCTGATGATGATGTTGAAAGTTTGGTCTTGAGGTGTGTTTTAATTTTATTACAATTAATTTTAATAATTGCTGATATCAGATCATAAAATACTATTATGCTAATTTTTTTACTTAAGTTCATTATGAAAGAAATATACAGCTGTGAAGATGTCTAGTACTACTACTATTTATTTAATATTTTACCACAAAATACAAATAACGATAAAAAGCAAGGCAGTCACACAAAAACAATTAAAGTGGTGAGGAAGCCCATAAAAGAAACCATGGGGCTTATAGATATTGGGCTCCCTCAGAGTAAAAAATAAAGTTAATAGTGACAGTAAGGCTAGGATCGAAGGTAAAATACAATGAAGGCAAGTAAGGGTTAACTAATTACATAGACTGAGTTAAAAAAATACAAAGTATGGTTAAGTATGATAAAGCCGTATACAACGATGTGTTTAAAGATAATATAAAGAGTTATAATAAGTTGGTCCTTGGAAACTGTCAGAAAATTTTCGAAGGTTAGTTCTACAAAAAGGAAGGTGAAAATCATTTGCATATCTAGTGGCATAGCTATGGACTTGTTTGTTTGCTTTTGATTGACATAGATGTGCAGCATGGAGTGCAAGTCTTATAGGAGAAGATATCTTTTTAGGGGAAGTAAGTGGTGTTAGTATATTTTATAAGTGCTACATGCAATAATTTATCTTAAGTGAAAGATAGGAGAGTAGAAGTTAGTGATAGTTTTACTGGCTTTTAAGGTTGGCAGGCCATTGACTGGAAAGTCCAAGAAGATTTTACTTTAGCTTAAACGACATAGCTGTGTTAGGATTTAAAACCATCGCAGCTTTTAATTTGCAATGACTAGTCAAGGTAGTGATTATTTACTGTTTTAGTCTGATGCCAGGTTTTAATGTGTCATTGCTCTTGTCCTGTAGGTCAGGGTTCCTCTAAGTAAATGTGACCTGTCTTCAACTCATGAAGGATGGTGAGTGTTGTGTAATAGTGAGATACACATCAGTGTCTCACAACATGTTGTTAAAATTGTGTTAAAACTAAAAGTGTTCTGTATTTAATGGAATTACATTTAGTATTTCCCCTACAGTTTTACTTGTCCATATTATTTTCCTAGAGGACTTCATACAGTGGGTCTAAACAAATTGTAGTGTAATCTGACCTCTTAGTTAATATGTACATTGCTTGCATGTTAGCTGCTAAAGTCAAATACTGCAATGTTGTTGAAACAAGGAAGAAATTTTGCAGCAAACCAGATGAAATTCTGTTGATAATGATGCTTTTTTACTGCTTTTCTTGCAGGTATTGGCTTGGTCCACGTGAGGATAAAAATGACCCTCCCAGCAAACAAGAACTAGGTTCATTGAGACTTAGAGTTTGCCACACCCAAGACTATGTCTTTCCTTCACGTTTTTATGATCCTTTGAGGGAAACAATTTTAGGCATCAAGGATGGCCAGGTACAGAAATTAGTAGCTGGCCTTTTTAAGCACAATTTCAATAACAAGCAAACAAAAACAACAACAAATACGGCCTTACAGCCCGAATAAGTCATTTTCTAATAATTATTTGAAGAACCCCTTTAATACAACCACCCTGTTAATATGGCCAGATTTTTGCAGATGGTATTGTTGACCTGATTAACAGGGGTTTCACTGTGTAAGACATGCATGTTGATAATTTTAATTATATACAAATATATCTCTGGGCATTTATTGTAGCTTTTTTTAAACCAAATTAAAGGAATAACACTTCCAGTAGTTTGAACGTACAGGTTACATGTGCATATTTTTTAATAGGATGTGCAGACCACAGCAGCCCACATCCTTGGTGATCTTGTGAAAGACAAGGCTTCAGTGGCACGCTCGCTTGTCAGAGTTTTCTCTCATCATAATCAGGTTTGCTCTTCTCATTTTAATTTACTCTAACTTACTTTGCATATAATTTACACCTTTCACTTTAGCTGCAAGGATTTCTTTGGGTTCAAAAATTTCCTTCAGACAATTAATTTGATTGAAAATCTTTTCCATCAGTCTAGCTTTGGGTGGCATGCTGAGTTAATAGACGTCAGACTCCAGACAGAGGAGGTTCAACTGCAGGCTGCTGGCAGCACTGTGTTGTGAACTTGGACATTACTGAATTAATCCAGGAGCAGATAATGGTTGCTGTTACCATTTATTGCTTTACAGTAACCTTAAAAAATGTTGAGATAATTTAGCATCCAGAGGACGGGGTGTTGGGAGAATTTAAGGCAGAGGATCATGGTAGCAGTACTTCTGATTGACACTTCAGAAAAGACAAAAACTTTGACCCAAGTGCTGTTGTGTCACTTATCCTTATCTCAAGCTTGGCATTAATGTTATTATGTGGTTCATTTCTTGATCTAATTACTGTACAATATCTTGTTGATATTTGAAGGTTGTAGACTTCATTAAGCTGGTTGTAGATCACGAAGTCCATAATACAAAGTGAGTATACCTTAGATACGTCCTCCTCAAATTTTCCTGCCATTTGGACTGTTGCAGAAATGTGTTCAAAGCACAGATCTTCTGTCGATATTTGACTGACTGACTGATTGACTGACTGATTGATTGATGATTGATCAATTCAGTCCATGCTATAAATTTGGAAGCATGGTATTGTTGAAGAGGAGAGGATAATTTTAGCTGTTTTTTGGCTGTGGTTTGTATATCTATCTGAGAAATAATACTATGTTCATCAAGAGTAAATGTACATGTATTTGTGTGCAGTATTGATAAGCTTATTCACAAAATTCTTATTTTTTTCAGAGATTCCAATACACTTTTTAGAGGCAATTCAGTAGCAACCAAGTCAGTTGATGAGTTCATGAAGCATGCTGGCATGTACTACCTTCATGATACCATCAAGTGTCTTGTAGATGAGGTAAAAGCTCTATATGTGTGCTGAGATATTTTAAGCCTTTGGCTCAAAAGCCTTTCTCAAAAATAGGCATTTCACCTGACATTTGTCTGTTTCTGAGTTTTGTCTTAATATAATGAAGTCAAACAGCCCAAAGTTTTATTTGAAAACTGAACATAATATCATCTTCACTTTTGATGCAAACAGCTTGGATGTTTTTGTTTGCATATTGGCATGTTAAGTAAAGACAAGCTTTAAAGACAAACTACAAAAACCTACCGCGCTATGTTTACTTCTGGCCTTTTTTGTTTTGTTAATATTGTGTAGTTCCAGAAAATATCCATACCTCCCCACAGAATGGATTTTCCCCCACCCCTGTGGAAATTCTAATAAAGCTTCACACAGTTCTTTAAATTATGAGCCCTTACCCCCCAGGAAATTACACTCCCTTCTGTGGGGGGAGTACGGATAATTTCTGGATGTGCACATTGTCTTTTAATCAGGTATTTTTTTGTCAGTTTTTTTGCTTGCTAGTCACCTTGCAAAAAAATTGGTTGCCTTGGAAAAGTTTGTGTTGACGACATTGTAGTTAGAGAGCTGGTGTATAACACCAAATTTAATTTCCACAGATTTTTGAAGACCACAAACGCTGTGAAATTGACCCAGCAAAACTGAGAGAAGGAGAATCATTAGAAGCAAATTTGGTAAGCTGGCAGTTTGCTAAATCATAAATATTTTTAGTAGTGATCATGTTGTTTAATGTCAAGAGAGGTGTAAAATTCCTGGCTGTTGAGGGTAGATTTTGGAGCACTTTCCGGCCTTGACTAATGTTTCTTAGAGTGTTCTGCCTCAAAAGATCAACAGTGAGAGTTTTTGTGTTTTTGTGCAGAAAAAATATCACAGAAGATAATATGTTGTTTTGGAATTGATATCTCTAAGGGGTA
>JAHPZR010038065.1:0-16491 GCA_019787425.1 Platygyra sinensis | reverse complement strand
CTTCATGTATTATGCTTCCGGGCGTCACCTGTTAAACCAGGGTATTATGCTCAAAATAATGCTCGGCTGGAGGTATAATGTTGAAATTATGCCAGAATGAAATGACACTTCCACCCCACCCGCGATAGGTCTCTACCTAGTCTTTCATTTTTGAAAGAAATAGTAGACAATAATTATTCAGTTGAACATTAATTTGATGAGCAAATGAAAGATCAGAAATTGTGAGGCATTGAAAGGTTTACTATATGTCTTTCTCCAATGGACCTGGATTTGATGAGCCAAAAACTAACAGCATCGAAAACGCATTGGATTCGAGTTGAAGGTATAAGTTCCTATAATATTCCCACTTTTATCAACTTTGTACATTATAGAGCGAGTTCTTGTCACAGTTTTCAGAGACAACAACACCGATTCTGCTGCAAAAGTATTTGTATGATGCCAGCATTATGCCTGATGCCCCAGATATAGGATTATGCTCAAACTTATGGCGGCATAATCCGACAGACCCCACTGAAGCAATACTCATATTCTTTGATAATTAAGCTAATGCAGCAGAGGACAAGTTAGGCACAAGTGCTACACTATAACTATTATGGATGTAGTCAGTATTTGAAGGGGTAGGAAACATACAGGGCTCCACCTAAACTCATTTCACCGTAATATATGTAGTTAACAATTCGTTAAAATCTTTTAGGTCCACCAGATAAAAGGCGCCAGCTGCAACGCGCCTGCAACTATAGAAAGCATGGTAAAATGAGACAAGGTAAAAATAAAACAATTTTGTCAATTATCTTTCACTGATTCCATTGTTGCTAGCTAATATCCTAAAATAGAAAAGTTCGTTTTTGTTTGATTAAGGGCCCATTAAAGTATCTCTTGATGCCGTTGCTAGGGAAAAATCAATTTGCTATAACTCTGCACATGTATGCTTCAATTGGACCAAATTTGGACAATACTTATAGGGGGCAAATATAGTCCAGTTCATGACGTCATCGTGCCACGCCCAATGTCACGTGACCAGAAACAGAAAAATGCATTTTACCTGAATGGCTTACACCTTTTTTCCGAATTTTTTGTACAATAACAATTCAAAAGCCGTTTCGAAGAAATTCAATTACGTCCTGCAGATCTTGGGCGAGTTGTGGCTTTAACGACAGGAATGCTACTCTTCAAGTTGACTTTTTTCCCCACATCGACTACACTGCAACTCGAACTCTTCAACTGTGTTTTGTTTCACCGAACAAAATTCGAATTCAGTTCCTTTTTTTAAGTGGGTTCTCAAGCGAGGTTGATGTTGTATTAGGAGAAGTTGTCTATCACAAGTTTCGAGCTCACCATTATTAGTCAAGTTTTCTATCCGGCCGAGTGGTTAGCATTTTTGATGTAAGAATGAAATTCTTGAAATAGAGCTGCTTTCAAAAATAATTTACAAGCCTCCTTGCTCACCGTCTGCTGACCTCTGCTGCTCCATGCTGTCTTTGGTAAGTGGTTGCAATTTAGTGGCCTCGATAGCTTCGCAAGTTATTTGTATTATATCTAAACAGTGGACATGGTGGAGTTTCTCAGGTTCGGAAGGACAGTTCACGGACACAGGTTCACAAGGTCGCACAGTTTTATCGCAAAAGACTTCAGGGAGTTTCGGAGCGATCAAAAAGGCCACGGACACAGAGTTTGCCGGTGGTTATAGCGTAATACTAGTTTTGGTTTGTGTCTCCGCATCTTTGCGATTTCGATTCCTAACCAGCTGACACTGGAAATCGTGTGCTGTCGCCTTTTCGAAATTTCCCCATCAACATGCAGCCATCGCTGCGGCTTTCTGTTAATACGTCCGTACTTGGATGAAGTTTTCAAGAAAAACAGCTAAGTTTAAAAAATAAAGGCACCACTCACATGTTGTAACCGTAAAGAAGAACATTATCAGAAAAAAAATGTAAGCAAAAAGTGTTTTTTGTGTTTGTTGCAGCGAAGTAAAAAAGTTAAAAAGCGACTTGAATCGGCGACGGGCCGGCGCCGAAAAAAGCGCGCGAAAAAAATTTTTCGCTGACCGGAAGTGAATTTGCACCTGGGTAGCAACCGTGTAGCTTAGCAACGAGATACTTTAATGGGCCCTTAAATGAGAAATTAACTATGTAGAGGATGTCTTGTAATGGAAGTCTTTCATGTGCTTTATCCACAGGTAATGCCCTTATTGGGGTAAGACTTCAGGTGGAACACAACCGAGTTAATTTGGATGGCTCCACTGAATATCTCGGCTGGATAAAGGGCACCATCGCGGCATGGAACAGATCCAAGGGCTATCTAGTTAATTTTGAAGACGGTGACCAGGAATGGCTGCAGTCTGTAGAAGAGCGAGACGTGCGACTGTTTGAGTAACTGAATAACTGAGAGTAATTGTGTATTATTCGCTTAATAAAAATTTCACTGGAATTATACAGTGTAAGTCTCAAGTTCTCCTTTTTATACGCCTTTCTCAAGCCCCGGCTGGTTTATTTTTAACCCGCGCAAAGGAAATTACCGTCTTGAATATAAACACACATCATCCTCGTCTTGAACTATGTGAATGCAAAAGCAACTGAAGCATGCTTCGAATTGCTGTAGAGTATCCTTTTTCATTCATCTCGCTGAGTTACATTAACCTCGCTGAAGATCATCGGGGAGATTTTTGTCGTTTATCATCGGCGACATTTTCGTGCCCTCTCTATACAGACAGAATTATCTCGCCGCTGATCATCGGCGAGATTTTCGTGCCTTCTATATACACACAGAATTACATCGCCGCTGATCATTGGCGAGATTTTCGTGCCCTCTTTATATAGACAGAATTACCTCGCCGCTAATCATCGGCGAGATTTCGTGCCTTTTTTATACAGACAGAATTATCTCGCCGCTGATCATCGGCGAGATTTTCGCGCCTTTTTTATACAGACAGAATGACATCGCCGCTGATCATCGGCGAGATTTTTGTACTTTCTTTATACAGACAGAATTACCTCGCCGCTGATCATCGGCGAGATTTTCGTGCCTTCTTTGTACAGACAGAATTACCTCGCCGCTGATCATCGGCGAGATTTTCGTGCCTTCTATATACAGACAGAATTACCTCGCCGCTGATCATCGGCGAGATTTTTGTGCTTTCTTTATACAGACAGGATTACCTCGCCGCTGATCATCGGCGAGATTTTCGCGCTTTCTTTATACAGACAGAATTACCTCGCCGCTGATCATCGGCGAGATTTTCGTGCCTTCTATATACATACAGAATTACCTCGCCGCTGATCATCGGCGAGATTTTCGTGCTTTCTTTATACAGACAGAATTAGCTCGCCGCTGATCATCGGCGAGATTTTCGCGCTTTCTTTATACAGACAGAATTACCTCGCCGCTGATCATCGGCGAGATTTTCGTGCCTTCTATATACAGACAGAATTAGCTCGCCGCTGATCATCGGCGAGATTTTCGTGCTTTCTTTATACAGACAAAATTAGCTCGCCGTTGATTATCGGCGAGATTTTCGTGCCTTCTTTATACAGACAGAATTACCTCGCCGCTGATCATCGGCGAGATTTTCGTGCTTTCTTTATACAGACAGAATTAGCTCGCCGCTGATCATCGGCGAGATTTTCGCGCTTTCTTTATACAGACAGAATTACCTCGCCGCTGATCATCGGCGAGATTTTCGTGCCTTCTATATACAGACAGAATTACCTCGCCGCTGATCATCGGCGAGATTTTCGTGCCTTCTATATACAGACAGAATTAGCTCGCCGCTGATCATCGGCGAGATTTTCGTGCTTTCTTTATACAGACAAAATTAGCTCGCCGCTGATCATCGGCGAGATTTTCGCGCTTTCTTTATACAGACAGAATTACCTCGCCGCTGATCATCGGCGAGATTTTCGTGCCTTCTATATACAGACAGAATTAGCTCGCCGCTGATCATCGGCGAGATTTTCGTGCTTTCTTTATACAGACAGAATTAGCTCGCCGCTGATCATCGGCGAGATCCTGGTTCTATTTAAGTGAAAATTTAATCCATGCATTTATAGTATTATTCACATATTGAGAACATGGCGTAATTTTTGTCGTTCTGTATATTGAAAGAATCACATAATATGTGTTTGTCTGAACGCCGCTTTAAGCATTGAATACGACTGGCGAGCCGCCGAGCCGCCGAGCCACTAAATTATATATCTTCCTCGTTCTTTAAACACTGAATACGACTGGCGAGCCGCCGAGCCGCCGAGCCACTAAATTATATACCTTTCTCGTTCTTTAAGCATTGAATACGACTGGCGAGCCGCCGAGCCGCCGAGCCACTAAATTATATATCTTCCTCGTTCTTTAAACACTCAATACGACTGACGAGCCGCCGAGCCGCCGAGCCACTAAATTATATACCTTTCTCGTTCTTTAAACACTGAATACGACTGGCGAGCCGCTGAGCCGCCGAGCCACTAAATTATATACCTTTCTCGTTCTTTAAGCACTGAATACGACTGGCGAGCCGCCGAGCTGCCGAGCCACTAAATTATATATCTTCCTCGTTCTTTAAACACTCAATACGACTGGCGAGCCGCCGAGCCACTTCAGGTAAAACACTTCAAAAAATGGCCCTGTATTCTGTAGTTGCTCCCAATTATCCTTATTCCGCATCGATCCCAAACGAACAAGGGGGTATTCTGAAGTTTAGCCGCTGATAAACATGAACGCCTATTAATTACTCACTCTATTACTACAAACAACATTATACAATGCATTATACTTCTCATAGCTCCTTACCAACAATACTAAGCTTCAAAGGCAGCGTAGATGTGTTTCGAAACGTACAGAAAGATCGAAAGGCACTCTCATCTCACCATAAAAATCACAGGGTTCGATAGGTTTCGAACTTTCATGCGCAAACACCATCCCGTCCCCGAGTAAACTTATCTCAGAAGACACAGTCACAACGCATTTTCATTGGTAGAAACAACAACACATATGATTAGTCGAAAGGTGTTAGACATGTCTGGCACGTAGGACAAAACTGCAACGCTACACTTGCTCGCCTCACGGTTCACGGTTCAGGGGGCGGTACGATGAGAGACCCTGGGAACGAGGTTGAGTAGATAGCGCACTGGGCACCAGGAAGTCCGAGGATCGAAACCTCGCTCGGTTTCGCTCGGTTACTTTTTGTAGCTACTTCACTTCGTAGAAGAGAAATAGCTACTATGTTATCGAGTGTGTAAGTCCGTGAGTGGTCCAATCTTCGGATTGTGTTGGGAACATTTATCGATTTATCTGGGATTATCGGTTTTATACGATAGCCCAAACTCGACGAAACGCTTCCACGCCGACGATAGCGGAGGCCAATCTCGATGTTACCCGATCCATCTTCATTTATATTATCTATCTACAAATCATGCAAGGTATACGTTGGCAATCGGTCATAATTTATGTGGCATTTTGCGGGATGACAGCCATTTTGCCGAAGGGCAGAAACTGAGAACTTTCACGATAAAGATAAAAGATTGAAAGAAACATTTACAAACATTAAAATCTTACTTTACATTTTCCTTAAAGCATGAACAGAAGATATAACCAGCCTTGAGGTCACAACAATGAACCAAATCGAAGTAGCAACCAAGTGAAAACCTGCGAATGACCTTGAAATATGACAAGGTTCTGTTTACATCTGTGAAAACTCGCCCAAACTTTGACGCGCTGTATCACGGGAAGGGCTTCCAGCCCCCCCTGATGTGGAGCAGTGTGCATGGAGTCGTTGAACAGTTGGCGATTACAGGTGAGAGGATTTGTTTACAATGTTTTGCTATTTTGCACCAGTAACCAGGCACAGCTTTCAAGCAATGTGCACGGTGTTTTCTAGAAAAGACTTCTCTAAGTTGTTTGACGGTCTGCTCAGAATTTCCACCAGAAAAACCAACGCTGAACCGAGATGTTTGACTTCACCATGATGGAGCGATTTGGGCAGCGAAACACCTCGAATTGGTCCACGTACATCATCTGGCGAACTCTTATACGAGCTTTAAAATAACAGCAATTCAGCAAGAACTCAGGCTCTTGTTTTAGCGTGAAGAATAAATTTGCACATGCATGCAGTGAAGCATGTCTGCAAAATTTTGGAATATTTGTTTGCTTTTAACTAGGTTTCTTCGCCCTAGCTTGAATGAAAAATTATTGTTATTGAACTTTTCTTCTGATTTCTTTCATTTGGTCCCCTGTGTTTGGGAATTTTAGGTTTTAAAAGTGAACAGTACCTTCCACGCTGGATTTCACGGCGACCACCAGGCGGTTTGTTTATTTTTTTATTCGCTTTATTCAAATATATTTTGGAGTCTTTATTCAGCTACTACAAGACAAACGAGAAAAGAAATAAATGGGCACTAATAACACAGTTAAGATACGATTGATCCCTAAATAATTGGCTTGTTTTCGTCTTTTTGATTCACAACTTTCATCCCTCTTTGGCCGGATTAAATAATAGAATTCCTTCGTACAGGAAGAAATAATTTGATTTCTTGTTTTTAGATTGATTTTTACACGAGTTCTTCGCTTTTATTTTCCGTTGTTTTCTCAAATATCAGCCGTAATAGTACAAGAAAGGAAATTCTGTTGTATTTGGTTTCGTTTAATGCCCTCCGAAGTCAATTAATTCATTTTTGCAGATTGAATTTCTCGGCTTCCGTTGGACATTTTGTCGCGCGATAAAGCTTTGGAGTAACATCATTTCTTGTGTATCAGTATGTCTTCCTGTAAAGTCAATTTTGAACAAATTTTGTACCATATCCTCACAAGATTCCAAGAGAATCACGTTGTTTGGTTAAGTTAGTTTTCATGAAGGATCAAGTTATTATGTTAATTAAGTTAGTTTCCATAGAGGATCAAGTTGTTATGTTAGGTTAGTTTCCATAGATGATCAAGTAGTTTTGTTAAGTTAGTTTTCATAAAAGATCAAGTTGTTTGGCTAAGTAATATTGTGGCAAATGTTCAATTATATTTCAAGTTAAAGGGATGCATATTTGCACATGTTGAAACTGAAGAGCTCTATCTAGGAAAAATACACTTCCATTTCCTGTTAGCAGATAGATCTATACCCATAGATTATTTTAAATTGTTATTACCAAAGGCAAGCCCTATTGGACTACGTGTTTAAAATAAAATTGTTGGCTTTCATCTTGTGGTTTTGGATCATTGATGTCATACTCATTCGCTAGCTATATGGCGAAAACATTTTGTTCAACAACATTTCAGTGTTTTTTTTTTCCTACTTTCATTACTGTGCTAGCAGAGGTGTCTTATCTTGTCTTTTGTATTTCCTGGTTTTTTCATGGTTGTCTTACCTGTTCCCTAATTAAGACAGCTATGAAAATACTACGAAACATGGAGAACTCTGCTGGTATACTTTCATTCGTTTTGCACTTCGGTATTTCCCACCAGTAACCTCATGTCCTCTCAGAGGCCTATAATTTTTTAATTGGTCAACAGACCAAACAATAAGTTGCTTTCCATTGCAGTTTCCTTTCTTTCTCTCTCTTTTTTTTATTTCCTTCCTACAGAAGTAGCTACATGTAGTCCTCGACTACCTATTTTTTTTGTGTGTGTGTGTGTGTGATGTTGAGCTATGGTCCTTAACGCGCGTTCGGGTGAAAAAATCAATTCGAGACGAATTCGTTCAGGCCTTTTTTTTATTATTTTATTGTTTTCATCAGAATGACCATGGGATAATAAGTACTATCTTTTAACAACAGCAGTGCAAATGGTAATACTTTCCAAAAAAGGGTGATGGGATCTTTGATGCCGTGAAAATGGATCCCTTCTTTTAAAATAAAAAGGGTGTTGGGATTCGGTGGGCCTGCAAAGAGAAAATGACACAAATGATCTCTTGGATTGACTTCCACGATCAATAGTTGACTGTCGGTCAATGCGTCTTGCAGTTCCATCGGCTCGAAAATGCTCCAGGTGTCTTTTTCGTAAGTCTGAAGATGGATCAGTATTCCCCTCCATACTGTACATACACAGTGTGCCAACTTTAATCTTTTAATATAGCCTTACGTCATTTTGATGGATGGCCCATCTGTCTGTCCGGCCAGCGACCGACACGACGTTTCTTCAGAAAGGTAAATAGAGCTAAAAGGACATTTCTTTGCAAATTGAAATTCCTAAACGAACAATTAGTTCTGAGTGTAAAACAGTTCTTCCTGTGGTATACAAGCCATACATACATCAGACATACATCAGATACAAGTACCTCAGATTGTTATTTTTCAGGGCTAATTATTTATTTTGCACGTCAAAAATGGTAATAGCGATGTTTCTCGTTACGTCACCTATTGTCATTAATGTGCCAGCCAGAGGTTTATTGGCTGTTGAAACAATGAATGCCATTGTTCAGTCAGGCTGGCAAGTTTGAGTATCAAAAGAAATATGTCGTCAATGTTTGTAAACAAGAAACATCGCTATAGGCTTAATTACATATTAGTTTTGGAGGGGAATACTGATCCATCTTCAGACTTACGAAAAAGACACCTGGAGCATTTTCGAGCCGATGGAACTGCAAGACGCATTGACCGACAGTCAACTATTGATCGTGGAAGTCAATCCAAGAGATCATTTGTGTCATTTTCTCTTTGCAGGCCCACCGAATCCCAACACCCTTTTTATTTTAAAAGAAGGGATCCATTTTCACGGCATCAAAGATCCCATCACCCTTTTTTGGAAAGTATTACCATTTGCACTGCTGTTGTTAAAAGATAGTACTTATTATCCCATGGTCATTCTGATGAAAACAATAAAATAATAAAAAAAGGCCTGAACGAATTCGTCTCGAATTGATTTTTCACCCGAACGCGCGTTAAGACCATAGCTCAACATCACACACACACACACACAAAAAAAATAGGTAGTCGAGGACTACATGTAGCTACTTCTGTAGGAAGGAAATAAAAAAAAAGAGAGAGAAAGAAAGGAAACTGCAATGGAAAGCAACTTATTGTTTGGTCTGTTGACCAATTAAAAAATTATAGGCCTCTGAGAGGACATGAGGTTACTGGTGGGAAATACCGAAGTGCAAAACGAATGAAAGTATACCAGCAGAGTTCTCCATGTTTCGTAGTATTTTCATAGCTGTCTTAATTAGGGAACAGGTAAGACAACCATGAAAAAACCAGGAAATACAAAAGACAAGATAAGACACCTCTGCTAGCACAGTAATGAAAGTAGGAAAAAAAAAACACTGAAATGTTGTTGAACAAAATGTTTTCGCCATATAGCTAGCGAATGAGTATGACATCAATGATCCAAAACCACAAGATGAAAGCCAACAATTTTATTTTAAACACGTAGTCCAATAGGGCTTGCCTTTGGTAATAACAATTTAAAATAATCTATGGGTATAGATCTATCTGCTAACAGGAAATGGAAGTGTATTTTTCCTAGATAGAGCTCTTCAGTTTCAACATGTGCAAATATGCATCCCTTTAACTTGAAATATAATTGAACATTTGCCACAATATTACTTAGCCAAACAACTTGATCTTTTATGAAAACTAACTTAACAAAACTACTTGATCATCTATGGAAACTAACCTAACATAACAACTTGATCCTCTATGGAAACTAACTTAATTAACATAATAACTTGATCCTTCATGAAAACTAACTTAACCAAACAACGTGATTCTCTTGGAATCTTGTGAGGATATGGTACAAAATTTGTTCAAAATTGACTTTACAGGAAGACATACTGATACACAAGAAATGATGTTACTCCAAAGCTTTATCGCGCGACAAAATGTCCAACGGAAGCCGAGAAATTCAATCTGCAAAAATGAATTAATTGACTTCGGAGGGCATTAAACGAAACCAAATACAACAGAATTTCCTTTCTTGTACTATTACGCTGATATTTGAGAAAACAACGGAAAATAAAAGCGAAGAACTCGTGTAAAAATCAATCTAAAAACAAGAAATCAAATTATTTCTTCCCTGTACGAAGGAATTCTATTATTTAATCCGGCCAAAGAGGGATGAAAGTTGTGAATCAAAAAGACGAAAACAAGCCAATTATTTAGGGATCAATCGTATCTTAACTGTGTTATTAGTGCCCATTTATTTCTTTTCTCGTTTGTCTTGTAGTAGCTGAATAAAGACTCCAAAATATATTTGAATAAAGCGAATAAAAAAATAAACAAACCGCCTGGTGGTCGCCGTGAAATCCAGCGTGGAAGGTACTGTTCACTTTTAAAACCTAAAATTCCCAAACACAGGGGACCAAATGAAAGAAATCAGAAGAAAAGTTCAATAACAATAATTTTTCATTCAAGCTAGGGCGAAGAAACCTAGTTAAAAGCAAACAAATATTCCAAAATTTTGCAGACATGCTTCACTGCATGCATGTGCAAATTTATTCTTCACGCTAAAACAAGAGCCTGAGTTCTTGCTGAATTGCTGTTATTTTAAAGCTCGTATAAGAGTTCGCCAGATGATGTACGTGGACCAATTCGAGGTGTTTCGCTGCCCAAATCGCTCCATCATGGTGAAGTCAAACATCTCGGTTCAGCGTTGGTTTTTCTGGTGGAAATTCTGAGCAGACCGTCAAACAACTTAGAGAAGTCTTTTCTAGAAAACACCGTGCACATTGCTTGAAAGCTGTGCCTGGTTACTGGTGCAAAATAGCAAAACATTGTAAACAAATCCTCTCACCTGTAATCGCCAACTGTTCAACGACTCCATGCACACTGCTCCACATCAGGGGGGGCTGGAAGCCCTTCCCGTGATACAGCGCGTCAAAGTTTGGGCGAGTTTTCACAGATGTAAACAGAACCTTGTCATATTTCAAGGTCATTCGCAGGTTTTCACTTGGTTGCTACTTCGATTTGGTTCATTGTTGTGACCTCAAGGCTGGTTATATCTTCTGTTCATGCTTTAAGGAAAATGTAAAGTAAGATTTTAATGTTTGTAAATGTTTCTTTCAATCTTTTATCTTTATCGTGAAAGTTCTCAGTTTCTGCCCTTCGGCAAAATGGCTGTCATCCCGCAAAATGCCACATAAATTATGACCGATTGCCAACGTATACCTTGCATGATTTGTAGATAGATAATATAAATGAAGATGGATCGGGTAACATCGAGATTGGCCTCCGCTATCGTCGGCGTGGAAGCGTTTCGTCGAGTTTGGGCTATCGTATAAAACCGATAATCCCAGATAAATCGATAAATGTTCCCAACACAATCCGAAGATTGGACCACTCACGGACTTACACACTCGATAACATAGTAGCTATTTCTCTTCTACGAAGTGAAGTAGCTACAAAAAGTAACCGAGCGAAACCGAGCGAGGTTTCGATCCTCGGACTTCCTGGTGCCCAGTGCGCTATCTACTCAACCTCGTTCCCAGGGTCTCTCATCGTACCGCCCCCTGAACCGTGAACCGTGAGGCGAGCAAGTGTAGCGTTGCAGTTTTGTCCTACGTGCCAGACATGTCTAACACCTTTCGACTAATCATATGTGTTGTTGTTTCTACCAATGAAAATGCGTTGTGACTGTGTCTTCTGAGATAAGTTTACTCGGGGACGGGATGGTGTTTGCGCATGAAAGTTCGAAACCTATCGAACCCTGTGATTTTTATGGTGAGATGAGAGTGCCTTTCGATCTTTCTGTACGTTTCGAAACACATCTACGCTGCCTTTGAAGCTTAGTATTGTTGGTAAGGAGCTATGAGAAGTATAATGCATTGTATAATGTTGTTTGTAGTAATAGAGTGAGTAATTAATAGGCGTTCATGTTTATCAGCGGCTAAACTTCAGAATACCCCCTTGTTCGTTTGGGATCGATGCGGAATAAGGATAATTGGGAGCAACTACAGAATACAGGGCCATTTTTTGAAGTGTTTTACCTGAAGTGGCTCGGCGGCTCGCCAGTCGTATTGAGTGTTTAAAGAACGAGGAAGATATATAATTTAGTGGCTCGGCAGCTCGGCGGCTCGCCAGTCGTATTCAGTGCTTAAAGAACGAGAAAGGTATATAATTTAGTGGCTCGGCGGCTCAGCGGCTCGCCAGTCGTATTCAGTGTTTAAAGAACGAGAAAGGTATATAATTTAGTGGCTCGGCGGCTCGGCGGCTCGTCAGTCGTATTGAGTGTTTAAAGAACGAGGAAGATATATAATTTAGTGGCTCGGCGGCTCGGCGGCTCGCCAGTCGTATTCAATGCTTAAAGAACGAGAAAGGTATATAATTTAGTGGCTCGGCGGCTCGGCGGCTCGCCAGTCGTATTCAGTGTTTAAAGAACGAGGAAGATATATAATTTAGTGGCTCGGCGGCTCGGCGGCTCGCCAGTCGTATTCAATGCTTAAAGCGGCGTTCAGACAAACACATATTATGTGATTCTTTCAATATACAGAACGACAAAAATTACGCCATGTTCTCAATATGTGAATAATACTATAAATGCATGGATTAAATTTTCACTTAAATAGAACCAGGATCTCGCCGATGATCAGCGGCGAGCTAATTCTGTCTGTATAAAGAAAGCACGAAAATCTCGCCGATGATCAGCGGCGAGCTAATTCTGTCTGTATATAGAAGGCACGAAAATCTCGCCGATGATCAGCGGCGAGGTAATTCTGTCTGTATAAAGAAAGCGCGAAAATCTCGCCGATGATCAGCGGCGAGCTAATTTTGTCTGTATAAAGAAAGCACGAAAATCTCGCCGATGATCAGCGGCGAGCTAATTCTGTCTGTATATAGAAGGCACGAAAATCTCGCCGATGATCAGCGGCGAGGTAATTCTGTCTGTATATAGAAGGCACGAAAATCTCGCCGATGATCAGCGGCGAGGTAATTCTGTCTGTATAAAGAAAGCGCGAAAATCTCGCCGATGATCAGCGGCGAGCTAATTCTGTCTGTATAAAGAAAGCACGAAAATCTCGCCGATGATCAGCGGCGAGGTAATTCTGTCTGTATAAAGAAGGCACGAAAATCTCGCCGATAATCAACGGCGAGCTAATTTTGTCTGTATAAAGAAAGCACGAAAATCTCGCCGATGATCAGCGGCGAGCTAATTCTGTCTGTATATAGAAGGCACGAAAATCTCGCCGATGATCAGCGGCGAGGTAATTCTGTCTGTATAAAGAAAGCGCGAAAATCTCGCCGATGATCAGCGGCGAGCTAATTCTGTCTGTATAAAGAAAGCACGAAAATCTCGCCGATGATCAGCGGCGAGGTAATTCTGTATGTATATAGAAGGCACGAAAATCTCGCCGATGATCAGCGGCGAGGTAATTCTGTCTGTATAAAGAAAGCGCGAAAATCTCGCCGATGATCAGCGGCGAGGTAATCCTGTCTGTATAAAGAAAGCACAAAAATCTCGCCGATGATCAGCGGCGAGGTAATTCTGTCTGTATATAGAAGGCACGAAAATCTCGCCGATGATCAGCGGCGAGGTAATTCTGTCTGTACAAAGAAGGCACGAAAATCTCGCCGATGATCAGCGGCGAGGTAATTCTGTCTGTATAAAGAAAGTACAAAAATCTCGCCGATGATCAGCGGCGATGTCATTCTGTCTGTATAAAAAAGGCGCGAAAATCTCGCCGATGATCAGCGGCGAGATAATTCTGTCTGTATAAAAAAGGCACGAAATCTCGCCGATGATTAGCGGCGAGGTAATTCTGTCTATATAAAGAGGGCACGAAAATCTCGCCAATGATCAGCGGCGATGTAATTCTGTGTGTATATAGAAGGCACGAAAATCTCGCCGATGATCAGCGGCGAGATAATTCTGTCTGTATAGAGAGGGCACGAAAATGTCGCCGATGATAAACGACAAAAATCTCCCGATGATCTTCAGCGAGGTTAATGTAACTCAGCGAGATGAATGAAAAAGGATACTCTACAGCAATTCGAAGCATGCTTCAGTTGCTTTTGCATTCACATAGTTCAAGACGAGGATGATGTGTGTTTATATTCAAGACGGTAATTTCCTTTGCGCGGGTTAAAAATAAACCAGCCGGGGCTTGAGAAAGGCGTATAAAAAGGAGAACTTGAGACTTACACTGTATAATTCCAGTGAAATTTTTATTAAGCGAATAATACACAATTACTCTCAGTTATTCAGTTACTCAAACAGTCGCACGTCTCGCTCTTCTACAGACTGCAGCCATTCCTGGTCACCGTCTTCAAAATTAACTAGATAGCCCTTGGATCTGTTCCATGCCGCGATGGTGCCCTTTATCCAGCCGAGATATTCAGTGGAGCCATCCAAATTAACTCGGTTGTGTTCCACCTGAAGTCTTACCCCAATAAGGGCATTACCTGTGGATAAAGCACATGAAAGACTTCCATTACAAGACATCCTCTACATAGTTAATTTCTCATTTAAGGGCCCATTAAAGTATCTCGTTGCTAAGCTACACGGTTGCTACCCAGGTGCAAATTCACTTCCGGTCAGCGAAAAATTTTTTTCGCGCGCTTTTTTCGGCGCCGGCCCGTCGCCGATTCAAGTCGCTTTTTAACTTTTTACTTCGCTGCAACAAACACAAAAAACACTTTTTGCTTACATTTTTTTTCTGATAATGTTCTTCTTTACGGTTACAACATGTGAGTGGTGCCTTTATTTTTTAAACTTAGCTGTTTTTCTTGAAAACTTCATCCAAGTACGGACGTATTAACAGAAAGCCGCAGCGATGGCTGCATGTTGATGGGGAAATTTCGAAAAGGCGACAGCACACGATTTCCAGTGTCAGCTGGTTAGGAATCGAAATCGCAAAGATGCGGAGACACAAACCAAAACTAGTATTACGCTATAACCACCGGCAAACTCTGTGTCCGTGGCCTTTTTGATCGCTCCGAAACTCCCTGAAGTCTTTTGCGATAAAACTGTGCGACCTTGTGAACCTGTGTCCGTGAACTGTCCTTCCGAACCTGAGAAACTCCACCATGTCCACTGTTTAGATATAATACAAATAACTTGCGAAGCTATCGAGGCCACTAAATTGCAACCACTTACCAAAGACAGCATGGAGCAGCAGAGGTCAGCAGACGGTGAGCAAGGAGGCTTGTAAATTATTTTTGAAAGCAGCTCTATTTCAAGAATTTCATTCTTACATCAAAAATGCTAACCACTCGGCCGGATAGAAAACTTGACTAATAATGGTGAGCTCGAAACTTGTGATAGACAACTTCTCCTAATACAACATCAACCTCGCTTGAGAACCCACTTAAAAAAAGGAACTGAATTCGAATTTTGTTCGGTGAAACAAAACACAGTTGAAGAGTTCGAGTTGCAGTGTAGTCGATGTGGGGAAAAAAGTCAACTTGAAGAGTAGCATTCCTGTCGTTAAAGCCACAACTCGCCCAAGATCTGCAGGACGTAATTGAATTTCTTCGAAACGGCTTTTGAATTGTTATTGTACAAAAAATTCGGAAAAAAGGTGTAAGCCATTCAGGTAAAATGCATTTTTCTGTTTCTGGTCACGTGACATTGGGCGTGGCACGATGACGTCATGAACTGGACTATATTTGCCCCCTATAAGTATTGTCCAAATTTGGTCCAATTGAAGCATACATGTGCAGAGTTATAGCAAATTGATTTTTCCCTAGCAACGGCATCAAGAGATACTTTAATGGGCCCTTAATCAAACAAAAACGAACTTTTCTATTTTAGGATATTAGCTAGCAACAATGGAATCAGTGAAAGATAATTGACAAAATTGTTTTATTTTTACCTTGTCTCATTTTACCATGCTTTCTATAGTTGCAGGCGCGTTGCAGCTGGCGCCTTTTATCTGGTGGACCTAAAAGATTTTAACGAATTGTTAACTACATATATTACGGTGAAATGAGTTTAGGTGGAGCCCTGTATGTTTCCTACCCCTTCAAATACTGACTACATCCATAATAGTTATAGTGTAGCACTTGTGCCTAACTTGTCCTCTGCTGCATTAGCTTAATTATCAAAGAATATGAGTATTGCTTCAGTGGGGTCTGTCGGATTATGCCGCCATAAGTTTGAGCATAATCCTATATCTGGGGCATCAGGCATAATGCTGGCATCATACAAATACTTTTGCAGCAGAATCGGTGTTGTTGTCTCTGAAAACTGTGACAAGAACTCGCTCTATAATGTACAAAGTTGATAAAAGTGGGAATATTATAGGAACTTATACCTTCAACTCGAATCCAATGCGTTTTCGATGCTGTTAGTTTTTGGCTCATCAAATCCAGGTCCATTGGAGAAAGACATATAGTAAACCTTTCAATGCCTCACAATTTCTGATCTTTCATTTGCTCATCAAATTAATGTTCAACTGAATAATTATTGTCTACTATTTCTTTCAAAAATGAAAGACTAGGTAGAGACCTATCGCGGGTGGGGTGGAAGTGTCATTTCATTCTGGCATAATTTCAACATTATACCTCCAGCCGAGCATTATTTTGAGCATAATACCCTGGTTTAACAGGTGACGCCCGGAAGCATAATACATGAAGTACTCTATTT
>JAHPZR010038063.1:0-14223 GCA_019787425.1 Platygyra sinensis | reverse complement strand
CAGGGAAACTGACGTATTCCATGACTAACGCTTGCTTCCTGCCCAAGATCATATGACCTTTGCTGTCTGCGACTTCGCACAAAACTCTGTACATCTTGTTACCATGGTAAAGGTACACAATGCAAGACCCAAGGTTTTCCACTGGACTGTCATTGTAGCCTTTTAGATTCACGGTTGGTTTGCCCAACTTCAAGTCTTCCCCGAAGAGTGCTTTAGCCTTGTACAATGGCAGAATGTTGCAGCTTGCTCCGGTATCAACGTCGCAGTCAATCTGGAAGATTTGTGATGAAGATTCCTGGCTGAGCCATAATGGGCGGATGTGAGGTTCTGATTTTGGATGATTGAGACTTTCCACTGTTACTGTCTTGAGGTGATGAATAGGCGCGTTGAAGTAAACTGGCTCGTATTCATCCAGTACGCAGTCCACGCTCTCAGGAGCTGTTGCAGACTGGACTTGTAACTCATTAACACGCACATCTCTCCTCTTTGATCTGCACACGGAACCGTAATGCCCTTCCTTCCCACACTTGAAGCACTTTGCCTTCTTTGCGGGACACTCACTTTTGGGATGTGACGGTTTCGCTCCACAGTTGAAACAACTTTCTCTTTTAGACTTTGTTTCTTTCTGATCATTGGAATCTGTCTTATGGGGCTGATCATTGGAACCTGGTATTTGTGGCTGTTGCCTCTTCCACTTGGCTCCTGACATGCCTGTTTCCTTGGAGTTTATGAACTTCCATCTGTAGTGGATCACCTTTGAATTCTGGTCGCATGTAACCGACCTGGTGTTCTGTGGCATCCTGATTTTGAGCGATTTCTATTGCCTCTTCCAGCGTCAATGCTGAGCCTTTTTCAATGCACTTGCAATAGGCCTCTTTGGAACGTAGTCCAATTACTATTGCATCCCGAAGTAGTCGATCGCGGGCTTCTGGAGGATATTCACACTGGTCGCACAAAATAGTGGCTTTGTCAATGTACTCTGCAAGGCTAAGATCACCTTGCTCCAGGCGGCGGAAATTTGCTGCTGCTGCAAGTGCGTTGGATTTTGGCTTTGTCCACTCCGAACTTTTTTAACAGCACACTTGGATCTCCCTTCTGTTCCGCGGTGAGATTCAGTGACTTGATGTGTGTTCTTCCAGTTTTCCCTGCCCAAATGAGAACGTAATTTGCTTTCACGGCTTTACTCTTCGAAGCTAACGGGCCATTCAAAAGGAGTTCACATTCCTCAACCCAATCCAAGCACCTTTGGTAGCATTCGGGACCCGGCGTGATGTTTCCTTTCGGCGCTGGTAAATGCTCCAATTCAGCCATTGTAGATTTAGAGAATTGATGTTTTCGAAAAGCTGGCGGTGATCGCTGTCAACGTTAGTCTTGGCTGGGTTTGTTAAAATCCTGACACCATGTAAACTACTCCGGTTGGCAATCGTTTCATTCCTTGACCACACACATTCAATATTCTCTGAAAAGTATTGAGCTAAACTCGCGTTTTTATACTTATGTAAATGTAGAAAGTTCAAGAAAGTTTCTCTGCATATATACGGATTCGAGGACAATGCCGACTAATGAACAACACTATAAACTATGCTGCGAAACACCTAAAAGGCGACAGAATGAATCGGATTGTGTAAGAATTATGTAACAGAGAAGGTCACTCCAAAAGAGCTTACTATTTTGGCTCCACCTTTAGCAAGTTAAGAATGGTTTTTCCACTCATCAGTCTTTAAAGTGCATGCTATCCTGTAAAAGTTGGTCTCAAAAGAAGCCCAAAATCCAAATTTGGAGGTTGCTATTTTGAAACTGCACTTGGCAGCCAGGCTTTGTTTATGCGGCGTCGTTCCATCCAACTTGAATTTTTATGACAACCACAATACAAGGTCAGCAAAATGTATTTTCTCCAAGCGATAATCCACTTCACTATCTAAACTGATATCATTTTGGGGGTTTGGAGCACCTTTAGCTCAAAATAATACAATTCAAGAGCACCGATAACCTAGAATGATAGTTAAGGGTTGGTTAAAGCCATGGACAAAATCCTTTGGACAGAATGCTGTCATGAAAATGCAGCTTGGCTGCTGAGTATTGTTCACAATGGCAGCGAATTTCATGAGGAAAACCTCCCATTTAGAGGCTGAATCTTCAATGAGGGGCTAAACGTGGTGCGAGGTTTTTAATAGTAGTCTTGACAAAGAAATTAGAGTTTATTGGAGTGACTTAAATCTGTTTTTCCATTGATTGTTGGGTTTAGATCCACGTTCGAAACAATCAGCAATTGAACCTTGTGCTCCACGTGCGTGATTCTCTTGGACGAACATTTGATAACTTTACATCACTGTCGGTTATGTGGTCAACCAGTGATCCTGAGCTGGCAGAATTTGTTGACATGGCAAGCTCTGTGAAGATGATGTTTGTTAAATACAAGGAAGATGAAAACCTCAGACGAGCATTATGTATGTATTTTGCTTCCTTTTTGACTTTTGTACATTACTCTCTTTATCTTGTAATAAGAAATAATGCTACATGTATACTTGTAATACACAATCCCTGTATTCATTTAACAAATTGATGTCAGTTTTTAATGCATCTGTCCTGTTATTGATCATGAATTTCGTCATAACATTGTCAAATTAGCTGTGGATCCACAAGGTGATAGCTGAGTGGATCCGCAGACTACTTTGACAATGTTATAGCAAAATTCATTGTCAATAACAGGACAGACCCATTAAAAACTGACATCAATTTGTTTTTTTCAATAACAAATTGTTAAATTGTCTGCTCTCATTCATTGACGCCTCGCATAAATTTTAAATTCATTTGTCTGTCCGCTTATTGACAATAAAAATTAATGAGGGCAGGAGAATTTCTGCAGTTATCATAAAAAAGTAATTTTCATCTTCACTAAATCCTCAGACAAAAGACAGAAATTCACAATTACAACCGCTTTCAGTGTTACATGCATGGGCGGCATCTTTCAGCGTGCTATCTTTCGACATGCTATGTAACCTAGCCCACATCACAATTTTAACCCCATGGACTCCTTTATGGTCAAACTTGACTTGCAGTTATTAGTCAAGAAGATGGATTTATTTGACATCAAAGATGAAGATGTTGCCTATGCACATACATGTAACACACTGAAAGCGGGTGTAAATCAATGTAAGTTACATGTACACTTTGTGGCATGGATCTCTTTGATATTTGATTTTAATGTGGTATTAGTTCCCTGATATCCTTAATGCTGTGCAGGTACTGTGGTCTGTGCAGTCTAAGAAATTGAAAAATCAACATTGGTGGGGAGGAGTGGATGGGGGAGTGATTCCAAGACACTCCCAAATCAAATTTTATTGCAAAGTGTCTCAACACTTTTGTTGCTTATTGTACATGTAGCTCTAAACAGCAGTGACAACTGCAAGACATGACTTGAAGAACATTTGAGTGAGGTGAATCTCTCTCTCAACACTGTCTATCAGTACTATCCACAATCTTATTATTATCCTTTCTTGGTTTATGCTGTATTCTTGTCTTCAGAGTGGAGTGAATGTTTTAAGGATTTTAGTTACCCGTTTTTTTTTGTTTTTTTTTGTGGGTATACATTTTTGTCAGAAGTGGTAAGTTATGTATGCTTACACTTGCTATTAATAATTTTTTTCATGTTGTTTTCTTTTGGTCTTTGTTTGGACAGCTTATCAGACTGTGAGCCTGAGTGACAGGATGGGTGGGGTGACCATCCAGGCATCTATTGTAGAATACCAGTGTGATATTTTCAGATATTGTGGGCAGGAATTGAAGGTTTGACTGTTATTTTTTTTATAAGATGTCTGGATTCTTACATTCCATTCATTGTCACAATCATATGTACATTTACATATTCTGCTAGCCATAATTTGATTACCCTTTTAAAAGGGTATCCAATAGGCAGTGAAAATCTCTTGGTGTTAATTTGGTGGCCTTTTGTGTGAAAAATATTGAAGAGACTGCATAGCATCTTTTATACTAAACGTAAATGTTACAGTTAAAATGACGCTTAATGGCAGTATAAATCAACTAATGTTCGGCATTACTGCCTTCTTCGGGGTGTTTAGCTGCCACACAAAATAATGAGATTGTTATTTGCAACAGTGCATCATCTTCGGAAAATATTATATTTTGGTTGGACACAGCTATCAAAAAACATGGCAAAATGTCATGATCTAGATTCCTCCTATATAGTGCTCTTGATCAAATGATATCATCTTCAGTATGAACCAATAGAAGTCAGTTGATCTTTAAATAAATATTAATTGGAAACAAAAAATATCAGATAACTCATGGTTGACACAGAAACTCAACAAAGGTATTTACAAATCATTTCAGTACTGTACCATGGCTTTACCTACAATGTACACTTGCCTGCAAGCACTTGCAAAATGTTCGTCAAAAAATGTATTTTCTTGTCCAGTAACACGATTAAAGAACTTGTAATGCTCTATATAACTTTACCTTTTTGTTGCTATATTTTTTTTATCGTCACCCTCAATGTTGCAAAATGAACATTTGCATACAGTCTAAACGTTGCAAATAAGGGCATAATTATTGTTTCCACAGTGAAAAACATATTAAACAAAGTGTACATTTCGAAGTCGAGACAGTGCTTCGAGACATTGTCATGTGCTGAAACCCAAAGCAAAGAAATCAAATGCCCTCTGAAATAGACAAAACAAAAATCAGAAACAAGCGAAACGGCCTGGTTGTCCCATCAACCTAACACTGAAAGGCACTTTTAATTGAGGGTAGTTCTGAAAAGAACTGGTGTTGGTGATGTACATATGTATGATGCCTTGACTGACAAACACTTCTCACTTGACTCTTAAGATGATGTGCACCCTAGCATAGATACTCTTTAGGCTCGTGTTTGGGTGAGGTTACATGAACATGTACATGTACTCCCACCTTAGAAATAGTAGGTTACTATACTGTAATTCCTAAAAGTTGTGAACTGCTGTAAATTTTGCTTCCAGATCTGGGAAAGTTCAAAAAAAGAAAGATACCTTCTGAAGCTTATTTCCAAGTGAAATATTTGCCAGCTAGCTAAATTATAGTAATATGTTAATTTATTATTAATATTGATAAATATTTCTAACTATCATTCCATTGCATCATCCTTCTTTATAAGGAGCCCAAAAAGTTCAATCTCCAAGGACATCTGAAGTTGCTGTTAGTACCTGAAAGGAAACTTATTCCACCAGAGGCCTCAATACTGAATCATCCTGATAACCAGGTACAGGATTTATGACATTGTGAGCTGATTCTTGCAATTTAGCAGTTCCCCTTGTATGAAACTACAGTTGGCTTTACTTTTCGCCTATTATTTTAAAGTTTTTCAAGATATAATTATGCTTTCCATGTTTGTTGCAGGTTGTTTTTCACATTGATGGAGGTTCAGGTCATTTTGCTGTCAAGGGAAGCAGCGATGCAATTGCAGGAGTCAGTTACCAAGGAAAGACTGACCTAGTGGTGAGTATGCAGACATCCTCAACCAGCTGTTTCACTGGCAGTTCACCATGTGATCCTCAACCAGCTTTTTCACTCATAGATCACCAGCTGTATTGTATTTGCCCATACGTTTGTCTGTATCCTTCTCAGCCTCTTCTTCTACCCCTTATAAGTCAAGTCTGCATATGAGCTAAGTCGCCCACCAGGCTGTTGCAAGTTTATCTGGGGTTTCCAGAGCATAGAGCAACTTATAACACAAGGAGTATTTCTTTTCTACTCTACTCTACTCTACTCTACTCTACTCTACTCTACTCTACTCTACTCTACTCTACTCTACTCTACTCTACTCTACTCTACTCTACTCTACTCTACTCTACTCTACTCTACTCTACTCTACTCTACTCTACTCTACTCTACTCTACTCTACTCTACTCTACTCTACTCTACTCTACTCTACTCTACTCTACTCTACTCTACTCTACTCTACTCTACTCTACTCTACTCTACTCTACTCTACTCTACTCTACTCTACTCTACTCTACTCTACTCTACTCTACTCTACTCTACTCTCTAGGTTACCTCAGCATTAAATTTGTCAGTACCTCTTTATACATCTGGGTGGAGAGAGGCACTGTGAGAGTAAAGTGTCTTGGCCAAAAACACAACAAAATGTCCTGATCAGGGCTCAAGCCCAGACTGCTCAAATGATAGTTGAGCTCACTAGCCCTGGGCTAACCCTGCAATGGACTAGCATCCCATCCAGAGGGAGAAGAAATACTCCCAGTTGCTTCATGCTACAGAAGCCTGGATTCCTCTGAGCACATGGCCTCTTTGCTTGTATGCTGACTTTCTACTGTGACACACATCTGACGAGGGCTATTTAACAATTGATCAACATCCGTTAAAGGGGCATTGTCACGATGATTTTGCTGTTTTAGGCCAATTCTGTGCTAAAATCATTACCGTAAGCCTTTAATCATAAATAAAAAGCTTCTGTAAGGCTACTTCGAAGGTATCAAACGAATTTTATCAGAGAGAGCTGACCATAACAAATTTCTCGAGGACTTTTGGAACACGTAGCATCAAAACTTGAAAAAATTGGCCCATTTTTCAAATTTCAATCCATTTCCATCCATGCCATCCGTAGCGACAGGCGACAGGAAACAGTTTCCGTACCTTCAAATAGTCTTTGATAACAAAACTACATCATTAGTTTTGGAATTCAGTTGATGCGAAGGCACCTTCTAGCTTTTTATAAAGTTGCCAAATACCGTGGCAATGCCCCTTTAATCTCCCATAAAATACAATTACAACATCACCCAAAACAGGAAATACCTGATGTTTAGAATGTCAGGAGTGAAGTGCGGTGTTAATTTGAGGAGTTTGAGGTCTTTAAATAACAGTGGTGAGCCAAACATATCCAAAAGCTGTAGTCGTAGAGTCTCTGATGAGAATACCTCAATCTGATAAGAGAAAAACAAAACAACATGGTTCACTGCACACAATGATTCGTTGATTCTTTTTTAATTAGGAGTGGAGCTTGTTGACCATGATTTGACACGCTTGCAAGCCTTCATATTTTTGAGTGAAAGATCAATGGATATTGGACATTGTACAACTGAGAACACTGGGACTAGCTCAGAGCAGGCCAATTGCTCGTTAATTTTTAATTTAGCAGTGCAAATTAACTTGGACACGTTCATCATTTTCCCCGTCATATATTAGATGAGTACATGTAATGATACAGCAAACAGTTGTGTGTGGACACAGCTTTAATTACTTACCCAGTACAACCCCCCACCCCACCAGATTTGTACCAGATATATCTAGGATTGAATGCTAATGAGATTCAAATTCCTTATGATCACAAAGTGTCCTCATTGGTAAAGTCACCAAAACACACACAATTCTGTCAAATATGAAGTAATAAGAAAATGTCAAATAACCCTGCCAAATATGAAGTACTAATTAAACAATACTTGTGTTCAATTCTGGACATAAGTGCACTCCACTTATGTACAATGTCAAACACAAATGCCTCCAATTTCTTCTTAGTTTCAACAGTTTATTGGAAGGGGAAGGGGGGGGGGGGGGGACAGCAACAAATGTTTAAAAGGATGTGTTGGATTTTCAAACATCACTTGTAAAACACAGATAATTATTTTGTTGCATTTCTTTTGTCCACCACTGTAGATACATATAAATGCACATGTATGATGACGAGCAGATTAATCCTAGCCCTTCACAGTAAACTACTCTATTTTACTCCCTATATCTGCTCATATCACATACCTTGTTGACGACATCAACATGCACTCCATATATATCTGACACTTGTACATTTACCACTGCTGGGCCTGTAGAGTCCAGGCAAACGTCATGCACTGTTACAGAGAATAACCCTTCAGACCTTGGAATGACCTTAACAAAAATGGATACACGTAGTTTAATGGGAAAAAATTGTTAGAGTTGATTACTAAATAAGAAATAAGGGGGACATTGGAGTACATCTGAGTAGGGGTATGGGAGCGCAGTGGCCTCATGGCTAGTGAGCTCAACTATCATTTGAGCAGTCTGGGCTTGAGCCCTGATCAGGACATTTTGTTGTGTTTTTGGCCAAGACACTTTACTCTCACAGTGCCTCTCTCCACCCAGATGTATAAAGAGGTACTGACAAATTTAATGCTGAGGTAACCTAGAGAGTAGAGTAGAGTAGAGTAGAGTAGAGTAGAGTAGAGTAGAGTAGAGTAGAGTAGAGTAGAGTAGAGTAGAGTAGAGTAGAGTAGAGTAGAGTAGAGTAGAGTAGAGTAGAGTAGAGTAGAGTAGAGTAGAGTAGAGTAGAGTAGAGTAGAGTAGAGTAGAGTAGAGTAGAGTAGAGTAGAGTAGAGTAGAGTAGAGTAGAGTAGAGTAGAGTAGAGTAGAGTAGAGTAGAGTAGAGTAGAGTAGAGTAGAGTAGAGTAGAGTAGAGTAGAGTAGAGTAGAGTAGAGTAGAGTAGAGTAGAAAAGAAATACTCCTTGTGTTATAAGTTGCTCTATGCTCTGGAAACCCCAGATAAACTTGCAACAGCCTGGTGGGCGACTTAGCTCATATGCAGACTTGACTTATAAGGGGTAGAAGAAGAGGCTGAGAAGGATACAGACAAACGTATGGGCAAATACAATACAGCTGGTGATCTATGAGTGAAAAAGCTGGTTGAGGATCACATGGTGAACTGCCAGTGAAACAGCTGGTTGAGGATGTCTGCATACTCACCACTAGGTCAGTCTTTCCTTGGTAACTGACTCCTGCAATTGCATCGCTGCTTCCCTTGACAGCAAAATGACCTGAACCTCCATCAATGTGAAAAACAACCTGCAACAAACATGGAAAGCATAATTATATCTTGAAAAACTTTAAAATAATAGGCGAAAAGTAAAGCCAACTGTAGTTTCATACAAGGGGAACTGCTAAATTGCAAGAATCAGCTCACAATGTCATAAATCCTGTACCTGGTTATCAGGATGATTCAGTATTGAGGCCTCTGGTGGAATAAGTTTCCTTTCAGGTACTAACAGCAACTTCAGATGTCCTTGGAGATTGAACTTTTTGGGCTCCTTATAAAGAAGGATGATGCAATGGAATGATAGTTAGAAATATTTATCAATATTAATAATAAATTAACATATTACTATAATTTAGCTAGCTGGCAAATATTTCACTTGGAAATAAGCTTCAGAAGGTATCTTTCTTTTTTTGAACTTTCCCAGATCTGGAAGCAAAATTTACAGCAGTTCACAACTTTTAGGAATTACAGTATAGTAACCTACTATTTCTAAGGTGGGAGTACATGTACATGTTCATGTAACCTCACCCAAACACGAGCCTAAAGAGTATCTATGCTAGGGTGCACATCATCTTAAGAGTCAAGTGAGAAGTGTTTGTCAGTCAAGGCATCATACATATGTACATCACCAACACCAGTTCTTTTCAGAACTACCCTCAATTAAAAGTGCCTTTCAGTGTTAGGTTGATGGGACAACCAGGCCGTTTCGCTTGTTTCTGATTTTTGTTTTGTCTATTTCAGAGGGCATTTGATTTCTTTGCTTTGGGTTTCAGCACATGACAATGTCTCGAAGCACTGTCTCGACTTCGAAATGTACACTTTGTTTAATATGTTTTTCACTGTGGAAACAATAATTATGCCCTTATTTGCAACGTTTAGACTGTATGCAAATGTTCATTTTGCAACATTGAGGGTGACGATAAAAAAAATATAGCAACAAAAAGGTAAAGTTATATAGAGCATTACAAGTTCTTTAATCGTGTTACTGGACAAGAAAATACATTTTTTGACGAACATTTTGCAAGTGCTTGCAGGCAAGTGTACATTGTAGGTAAAGCCATGGTACAGTACTGAAATGATTTGTAAATACCTTTGTTGAGTTTCTGTGTCAACCATGAGTTATCTGATATTTTTTGTTTCCAATTAATATTTATTTAAAGATCAACTGACTTCTATTGGTTCATACTGAAGATGATATCATTTGATCAAGAGCACTATATAGGAGGAATCTAGATCATGACATTTTGCCATGTTTTTTGATAGCTGTGTCCAACCAAAATATAATATTTTCCGAAGATGATGCACTGTTGCAAATAACAATCTCATTATTTTGTGTGGCAGCTAAACACCCCGAAGAAGGCAGTAATGCCGAACATTAGTTGATTTATACTGCCATTAAGCGTCATTTTAACTGTAACATTTACGTTTAGTATAAAAGATGCTATGCAGTCTCTTCAATATTTTTCACACAAAAGGCCACCAAATTAACACCAAGAGATTTTCACTGCCTATTGGATACCCTTTTAAAAGGGTAATCAAATTATGGCTAGCAGAATATGTAAATGTACATATGATTGTGACAATGAATGGAATGTAAGAATCCAGACATCTTATAAAAAAAATAACAGTCAAACCTTCAATTCCTGCCCACAATATCTGAAAATATCACACTGGTATTCTACAATAGATGCCTGGATGGTCACCCCACCCATCCTGTCACTCAGGCTCACAGTCTGATAAGCTGTCCAAACAAAGACCAAAAGAAAACAACATGAAAAAAATTATTAATAGCAAGTGTAAGCATACATAACTTACCACTTCTGACAAAAATGTATACCCACAAAAAAAAAACAAAAAAAAACGGGTAACTAAAATCCTTAAAACATTCACTCCACTCTGAAGACAAGAATACAGCATAAACCAAGAAAGGATAATAATAAGATTGTGGATAGTACTGATAGACAGTGTTGAGAGAGAGATTCACCTCACTCAAATGTTCTTCAAGTCATGTCTTGCAGTTGTCACTGCTGTTTAGAGCTACATGTACAATAAGCAACAAAAGTGTTGAGACACTTTGCAATAAAATTTGATTTGGGAGTGTCTTGGAATCACTCCCCCATCCACTCCTCCCCACCAATGTTGATTTTTCAATTTCTTAGACTGCACAGACCACAGTACCTGCACAGCATTAAGGATATCAGGGAACTAATACCACATTAAAATCAAATATCAAAGAGATCCATGCCACAAAGTGTACATGTAACTTACATTGATTTACACCCGCTTTCAGTGTGTTACATGTATGTGCATAGGCAACATCTTCATCTTTGATGTCAAATAAATCCATCTTCTTGACTAATAACTGCAAGTCAAGTTTGACCATAAAGGAGTCCATGGGGTTAAAATTGTGATGTGGGCTAGGTTACATAGCATGTCGAAAGATAGCACGCTGAAAGATGCCGCCCATGCATGTAACACTGAAAGCGGTTGTAATTGTGAATTTCTGTCTTTTGTCTGAGGATTTAGTGAAGATGAAAATTACTTTTTTATGATAACTGCAGAAATTCTCCTGCCCTCATTAATTTTTATTGTCAATAAGCGGACAGACAAATGAATTTAAAATTTATGCGAGGCGTCAATGAATGAGAGCAGACAATTTAACAATTTGTTATTGAAAAAAACAAATTGATGTCAGTTTTTAATGGGTCTGTCCTGTTATTGACAATGAATTTTGCTATAACATTGTCAAAGTAGTCTGCGGATCCACTCAGCTATCACCTTGTGGATCCACAGCTAATTTGACAATGTTATGACGAAATTCATGATCAATAACAGGACAGATGCATTAAAAACTGACATCAATTTGTTAAATGAATACAGGGATTGTGTATTACAAGTATACATGTAGCATTATTTCTTATTACAAGATAAAGAGAGTAATGTACAAAAGTCAAAAAGGAAGCAAAATACATACATAATGCTCGTCTGAGGTTTTCATCTTCCTTGTATTTAACAAACATCATCTTCACAGAGCTTGCCATGTCAACAAATTCTGCCAGCTCAGGATCACTGGTTGACCACATAACCGACAGTGATGTAAAGTTATCAAATGTTCGTCCAAGAGAATCACGCACGTGGAGCACAAGGTTCAATTGCTGATTGTTTCGAACGTGGATCTAAACCCAACAATCAATGGAAAAACAGATTTAAGTCACTCCAATAAACTCTAATTTCTTTGTCAAGACTACTATTAAAAACCTCGCACCACGTTTAGCCCCTCATTGAAGATTCAGCCTCTAAATGGGAGGTTTTCCTCATGAAATTCGCTGCCATTGTGAACAATACTCAGCAGCCAAGCTGCATTTTCATGACAGCATTCTGTCCAAAGGATTTTGTCCATGGCTTTAACCAACCCTTAACTATCATTCTAGGTTATCGGTGCTCTTGAATTGTATTATTTTGAGCTAAAGGTGCTCCAAACCCCCAAAATGATATCAGTTTAGATAGTGAAGTGGATTATCGCTTGGAGAAAATACATTTTGCTGACCTTGTATTGTGGTTGTCATAAAAATTCAAGTTGGATGGAACGACGCCGCATAAACAAAGCCTGGCTGCCAAGTGCAGTTTCAAAATAGCAACCTCCAAATTTGGATTTTGGGCTTCTTTTGAGACCAACTTTTACAGGATAGCATGCACTTTAAAGACTGATGAGTGGAAAAACCATTCTTAACTTGCTAAAGGTGGAGCCAAAATAGTAAGCTCTTTTGGAGTGACCTTCTCTGTTACATAATTCTTACACAATCCGATTCATTCTGTCGCCTTTTAGGTGTTTCGCAGCATAGTTTATAGTGTTGTTCATTAGTCGGCATTGTCCTCGAATCCGTAATATATGCAGAGAAACTTTCTTGAACTTTCTAGATTTACATAAGTATAAAAACGCGAGTTTAGCTCGATACTTTTCAGAGAATATTGAATGTGTGTGGTCAAGGAATGAAACGATTGCCAACCGGAGTAGTTTACATGGTGTCAGGATTTTAACAAACCCAGCCAAGACTAACGTCGACAGCGATCACCGCCAGCTTTTCGAAAACATCAATTCTCTAAATCTACAATGGCTGAATTGGAGCATTTACCAGCGCCGAAAGGAAACATCACGCCGGGTCCCGAATGCTACCAAAGGTGCTTGGATTGGGTTGAGGAATGTGAACTCCTTTTGAATGGCCCGTTAGCTTCGAAGAGTAAAGCCGTGAAAGCAAATTACGTTCTCATTTGGGCAGGGAAAACTGGAAGAACACACATCAAGTCACTGAATCTCACCGCGGAACAGAAGGGAGATCCAAGTGTGCTGTTAAAAAAGTTCGGAGTGGACAAAGCCAAAATCCAACGCACTTGCAGCAGCAGCAAATTTCCGCCGCCTGGAGCAAGGTGATCTTAGCCTTGCAGAGTACATTGACAAAGCCACTATTTTGTGCGACCAGTGTGAATATCCTCCAGAAGCCCGCGATCGACTACTTCGGGATGCAATAGTAATTGGACTACGTTCCAAAGAGGCCTATTGCAAGTGCATTGAAAAAGGCTCAGCATTGACGCTGGAAGAGGCAATAGAAATCGCTCAAAATCAGGATGCCACAGAACACCAGGTCGGTTACATGCGACCAGAATTCAAAGGTGATCCACTACAGATGGAAGTTCATAAACTCCAAGGAAACAGGCATGTCAGGAGCCAAGTGGAAGAGGCAACAGCCACAAATACCAGGTTCCAATGATCAGCCCCATAAGACAGATTCCAATGATCAGAAAGAAACAAAGTCTAAAAGAGAAAGTTGTTTCAACTGTGGAGCGAAACCGTCACATCCCAAAAGTGAGTGTCCCGCAAAGAAGGCAAAGTGCTTCAAGTGTGGGAAGGAAGGGCATTACGGTTCCGTGTGCAGATCAAAGAGGAGAGATGTGCGTGTTAATGAGTTACAAGTCCAGTCTGCAACAGCTCCTGAGAGCGTGGACTGCGTACTGGATGAATACGAGCCAGTTTACTTCAACGCGCCTATTCATCACCTCAAGACAGTAACAGTGGAAAGTCTCAATCATCCAAAATCAGAACCTCACATCCGCCCATTATGGCTCAGCCAGGAATCTTCATCACAAATCTTCCAGATTGACTGCGACGTTGATACCGGAGCAAGCTGCAACATTCTGCCATTGTACAAGGCTAAAGCACTCTTCGGGGAAGACTTGAAGTTGGGCAAACCAACCGTGAATCTAAAAGGCTACAATGACAGTCCAGTGGAAAACCTTGGGTCTTGCATTGTGTACCTTTACCATGGTAACAAGATGTACAGAGTTTTGTGCGAAGTCGCAGACAGCAAAGGTCATATGATCTTGGGCAGGAAGCAAGCGTTAGTCATGGAATACGTCAGTTTCCCTGAGATCCAGA
>JAHPZR010038061.1:37500-40317 GCA_019787425.1 Platygyra sinensis | reverse complement strand
AATTGGAAAATTTACTGCGATGATCACTCTTCACTTCATCTACAACCGCAGTACATGTAGGCCTCCATCGGTCAGGGCCGACCATGGGTATAGCATCTAGTTGTGTGCTTGGCTGGAGCATCGGCGACTATGACTGTGAAGACCGATGCGTGAATGGCAGTCCTTATTGCAAGTGTTGCATGTGTATGCTGGCTGTTGGACAGAGCTGACACAAAGCTGACACAAAGCAAATGACTCCTCAGCGTGACAAGAGTGGTGATTGAGAATGCTTATGGAAGGCTAAAGGGTAGGTTTAGAAGCATTGCAAAGAGGCTGGACCTTAATGTCGAGACTGGTTGTCTTGTCATTGCTGCTTGTTGTGTGTTGCACAACTTCTGTGAAGTCATGGGTGAGGGCTTTAATGAGGAGTGGCTACAATGTGTGCAGCTCCATCTTGGTGTTTTTCCAGTCAACCCAAACCAAGGACAAAACAGGAATGCTGTAGCCATTAGAGAAGCCATCAAGACATCTTTATTGTAATTACCGTGCAAATTCTCATAGGAAAGACTTTTTGAGGGGTTGCGAAAAATCATGTTCTTCCTCCGAGGAAAATGTAATCTGATTTAGGTTAAGTTCTGGGCAGTTCAACCATTTGGGGGTCGTGTTTTGGTATAACTGGAGTTTTATGAGGTTTCAAACTTTGGCTTTACTCCAATCTCCCTGTTATTTATGGGAGATGCAATTCTCCTCTGGCAATCATTGAAGTAATTCAAGTGTCACTGTACCTCCCAGTTTAAAGGTGCATGCTGAATTGAGGAAGCCGAGTAGGATTTTGGTATATTGAAATTCCAACTTGGCTGGCTTAGGGGGATAACACATATTCAGGATCAGAGATATGCCTCAGAGCCAAGTTAGAATAGATTATAATATATCAAAATCAGGCAATTGGTTTGAAACGTTCAGTGGAATAACTCGTCAAATGCCCACATGTATTAGGACCATCAAGGAAACCATTTGTTAAGCTAATAAGATTACTCTTTCCTGAAATTTATATACATGTGGGACATTTTCAGCTGTCTATTATACAGGGAATAATCTGATTGCAAAAACCAGCAAATCTTGTAATTTTCTATGTTCCTTTTCTTCCACAAATTTTGCATGTCATTGCACAAAAGTTAGGCAAAAGTTGAGGGTCCAGTAAATTGTGTTTAGCAAACTGAAGAAGTGGTGATTTATTCAAATTATAAAGTAAATGTTGAAGTCATGGAAGTATTGTTTAATTCATGAGCAGGGGTGTTTTATCACGTTTAAAACTCGAGGCGCGGCACAGCCAAGTGTTTGATAAAGAATGAACTGCGAGTTTATTGAACGGCTTCAAAACTCTCTTATGTGGATCTTTTCATTCTTGCAGTGTTATTTAGATTTTTGGTTATCTTGGTCAAGAGAACTGGAAGATAAAATTTATCAAATACAGACAGCCAATTTCCTTTGTATTTTTCTATTGAGTGTTTGGAATCCATTTTTGTTACCTTTTTATGACCTGTGAAGGTTCTTGAATTTACCCCTGGGAGGAGGGATTGACATGTGAAAAGGGGCAGGAATGCTTCTCGTCTAATCTTGCTTAAGGGTGTAAATTTCTGATTGGTCTTGCTTAGGGTGTCCTAGGCAAAAGGCCAAGAATGTTAGCTATAATGGTCTTGTTTAGGTCTGCACAAGAATAGATATACAAATAAAAGTTCTATTCTTAGTTTTTTTGCATCTTTTGACGTCAAGAAAATCTTGAGCCACACCCAGATTTATCTAATGTAGGGATTCTTTTAAAAATTTCAGAAGAACATTTTGTCCCTTTCACCTCCCCCACCCACCCCCAACCCCCCCCCCCCCCCGCCACCAAGGTACTTACCTTCTGTAAAAGTCTGGATATTTGGTGGGCCTTATAAATGCTTCTTGTGGCTATAAAAATCTTGCAAGGACATTATCCTGCGCAGAGCATTTGCTCTGCAGTGCAGTCTATTTGTGTGGGGGAAATCACATGGCAGCAGTCATTATTCCTTTTTCTTCAAAAACTTACCGTAACAACAGTGTTATCAGTTTTATGTACAAAGAATACATCAGTAGTGAGGTTCAGATTCCAACATATCACCAGAAAAAAAAAAGACTTGAACTCAACTTGATTGAGAGTTAGGCTTTTGTACATTATGCTTTTATTTTTCCACTAAAATGCTCGGTTTCCCCAAAAATGTCACTAAAATGCTAGGTTAATGCTCTCGTACATAGGGGTTTTAACAGTTCAGAGTGATTAAACAAAAACTTATAATAAGTTTTTGTTTTAACTACAGCGCATCAGAAGCTTATCACCTTTCGATGATACTTAAGTGAAGAGGTTAAGTTTAGTCTTCATTTTCTCGTAAAAAATAAATTAGAAATATTAATTTTCCAGGAAATTGCCACTAAAATGCTCGAATAATGCTCAATGCTTTTGCCTCACTAAAATGCTCGCAAAAATGCTAGCACAATGTACAAAAGCCAACTGAGAGTCTAGTTATCATTTGGCCTTTTTACTTGTTTCATACAATCAGATTCAATTATTAATCAGCTCACAGATAACACACGACACAAATAATTATTACAACCGCAATATTGTATTTTTTTTTTTTTTAATCATACATTGATCAAATAAACGCAGACTCGATACTAAAAATATCTGTCCAACATCAAAAACAGGCATGGGAGACCCAAGTTTAATATTTGAATAGTATTGAAAAAGGCGTTTAAAAATACTAGCCAGAACATTTTGAGCAATGAGCTTAAAATAACAGCGAATTAATTAAAGGTATA
>JAHPZR010038061.1:0-32500 GCA_019787425.1 Platygyra sinensis | reverse complement strand
GCCCAAGTAAACGGAAGTCAATAATAATTTACAAGAGCTTGTAAAAATTTTGCCGTTTATCATCCAAGAAAAGATATCCCATTTAAGACAAAAATTGATAAACCGATACCCTGATTAAGACAAAAAATGACAAATTTGATACCCTGTTAAAGACAAAAATCCCGAAAAACATACCCTGGCTGGCCGCACGTCCCCATTAAGCTCTTATAAGGGAGTACCCCCCCCCCCCCCCCCGGGAGCATATCACTGTTTAAGGTAATTCCCCTGAAATAAAACTGGCAATAGATTTTCGTTCAAACTTTGCCCACTGAATATTTATCATATGAGAACTTCAATTTTGAAATAAAAAAGGGGGGTGCCCACACTCATTAAGGAGCACTGGGGCATTGAAAATGACCCATTTTGGCATTATTTAACGCTTATTACAAGAACGCATTCCCAGTAATAATTGTAAATTTTTGTGACCGAGACTCATGAGAACACGCATTAAACTGGAGTCAATGCATTGTATCGGACACAAATAAACTTTTTAAGTTTGATTCAGGCAGAAAGCTGAATCCTTGATTAAAATTTCAACCAAATTTCTTGACATGGTTAACATAGGGCAAAATAGAAAAGCCCACAGTTTACTTGCTATTTTCGCTATTTATTCAATTTTCAGCAATAGAAATCAGATCAGTCTTTCCTCAAGCAAAGTTTATGATAAGTTGATTACAATGACTGGAAAAAAAATTGGGGTGCCCATGCTCGTTGGTGAGCTATAGCCATTTTTCAACCTAAAGAGCTCACTATCAAGGCAAATCCGCCATGTTTTCAGTGTGCACGTGCACGAGAGCGCGCTAAATGACGCCATAAATTATGCGCAGAAAGGATGCGCAGTGCAATTTTGAGGAATAACCTTAAGTATATTTGCACAAGTTTTGCCTCACAGTCGCCATATGTTACTTTTAGATTTACCTGCAGGCAAACTCTACAATTGTTACAATTGCTTTCTTTTCTGGACCGGCCTCTTCTCGCTTTTTCTTAGCCGAAGGGGAGGGGAAGGGGAAAGACGAGCGCGCCAAGCGCAGGATGATTGAGCGCGCGAAGCGTGTAAGGGTTTGAAGCGTGCTGAATCCTCCCGCGCTCATTTTGACTTCTCTCCAGTCCTTCTACGGCCTGTCACACAGGCTAGCTTTTCCCATGATCCACGATCTAGCGTATTATAGAAATCTGCGAATCAGTTCAGTTTATCGCAGAAATCTGCATGCCCGAAATCTGTACGCTTTTTAAAGTCAAATCTGTAAACTTATTAATCTCTCTCCTCAATCAGTAAACGCCCGATAAGAACATGGCATTGACTAATTTACACTACAATGTAAAACCAAAGGGAGCACACAAACTTGCTGATTAGGGAGAGAGTAAATGAAGGAAGGAAAAGAATGAATAGTTTACCTATGTCTGCTGTTGTCATCTCTTGGCTTACGCGATGATTTTACTGGGAAAACTGCTACTTGCAAATCCTGCGTAACACGTCGTGTCAAAAAAGCATGTGTGGGAGATGAAGGGGAGCTCGTGCGCGCGCTGGATGACGTGTTTGGGATTTAGGTAACGGTACGATCATGTTGCCAGAAGCGAATTGAGACAAAACTTTGCAAAAGTTGCGAAAATTCTTGTTTTCGAGTGTTTGGAAACCCCGGTAAAACGCAAAGCACGAGTTTTTGAAATGGCTTCTCAATCCGCGCCTAATTGCAAACAAAAGAAAAAAGAAAGCAAACAAACAGAAGAAAGCATAAATCACATAAGCATGTGATTTTTGCCTTTTTTGTTTAATCAGCGCACAGTTTGTGATGATAATGTCCGTGTTTTTCACAACTGAAGCGCGTTTATTTCAAGTAGTCAAACTTTGCATTTAGTGGCGTCCTGCTAGCTCCGAAACATGGACGGGCTAGCTGAGGATGAATCTTGCCGGTTTCGCCCGCTCGAAAGTAGGCAGGAAGAAGATTCTTTGCTTGTACAGTCCAACCCTGAAAGTACACAGTACAAAGTCAAGTGGACCGTTGAGGTCTTCAGAACTTGGCAAGCAGCGCGCGCGCAAAAATTCTGTATATTTGATCCGGGAACAACAACAACAACAACAACAACCACAACAACAAATAAACTTTATTAATAATTAACAATTAAAGGAACATGTACTACTCGCATATAGCATAAGCTAGTCGAGGCGAGTTGTACAGGAAGAAAAAAAGAAAAAGAAGAAAAATGTTCAGAAGCATGTTCAAAGATTATCATCTTCACCGTGTGCAAAGTCTCGAAGAGAAGTTGGAGGACCTAGCTAGTCTTTTCTTTCCCTAAACTGTTGGCTCACAAAATTCGCCCAAGAAGTTGCTAATAAGAACGAAATTGTAAACAGTACGCGTTAAATGTTTACTGAACTCAGGAACGCTTTTGAATGGCACTGTAAACGTAAATGTGAACACCAAACAATAGAAGTAATAAAGCTTTGTTTAACTTGTGTATTGCTTTTTCTAATTGATTTCCAAAGACAAGTGTTTAGATATCCAAACACGCTGTTCTTTACCGCGGTATCAAGGGGCATCCATGTGACCTAAATGCGGGCACACAATTAGTTTATCACTTGATGAATTATTAATGAGTTTGAGAAATGAAAGATCATACATGATTAGTAACATTCGTGGTTGAGAAACAGTTGGCTGTAACTTTAGTTCAACAGAGATCAAAACTAGAACGGTTTCTCCCCAAAAGAGACTGCAAGTTTATAAACCATTATGCAGCTAACGCTAAGCCACAAGTGATACTTGGGTAATTTCCCGAGTTTCTTAGCGTGCGTTGCCGAAAACACCTGCGTTGGCAAAAACGTGATGCGAACGTCAGATTTAGAGCAGTCAGAGTTGTCTTGCTAGTTTTGTTCTACAATGAAGCATTTGCCTTAGATTCCTTTAGATTTAGACCAGTCCATTACCCTCGTCGCAGGACGAAGGTAATTCGTAGCTCGATTTCGTTCTGTTTTTATTGTGCATACTTAAGATTTTCGTGTATTTTGTCAGAACAAGCATAGTTAATGGAGGGGAATATGGAACAAGTTGACTCGAATACGGCTCGTTTTCTTATCGATTTCTTTGTCATGTATTACTTCTTAGTTTTACGCTTCTTTCTTTAACCTGATGAGGATATTAAACGGAAGTTGTAATTCTCCCAGCAGTGTGATCTTGAATTGTTTGGATCGAATTTGGATTTATTTATCGTGCGAAAGGTCGCCGGTAACACATTACATATGCTTCGTAAGGCTGATCGACTTCAGCATTGATAAGATTTAGCTCCGGAAGAACACGACAAAATATCCTCGAGACAAACATAGAGAACAGTGGCGATAAAAAAGAGACAAGCAGAGGGCGTTTACTTGAAATTCGTAATTCACTTTATTGTTTCCTAATTTCAGAAAACTACAAATGAATCCAAGCAAGTTGTCAAAAGAGCGGCTATACTTCAACTGTTCCTTAAAGTTTATCTACAGTCTGTTGAATCAAATAAATAGCAGTATTAAAATAAATACTATTTACACGGTTTATATGACGGTCGATGACGGTCGAACAATTCTCATGAATGAAAATTACAAAAGTCAGTTTACGAAATACGACTACAAATGACGCCAACGCAATTGTCAAAAGAAGGTTTAGAGACTGTTTCCGAAGTCATTTTTTTGTTAAGTTATTGAATCAAATAAAAAGAAGAACTGAGATAAATAAATATTATTTACAAGATTTAAGACGAAGTATAACTTCTATTGAAAGAAAATTGCAAGTGGAAGTTTCATAATGAATACAAAATGATTGTAAACTCAGTGTTCAAAGAAAGGCTTAAAACCATTCTGCAAAGTTTCTTTAAGCTATAGTGTATATCAGAAGCTTATCACTTTGAAGCGTTTAACCCTGGTTCAATGCTGCCGATTATTCCGAACCAATCAAATTTAACTTCCTAATATGGAGCAAGGGCTCTCGCGTGGATATGTCATATTCGCGCGGAATACACGCGAACTCACGCGGACTTCACATGACTCAGGGCGCAGTAATGGCGGACACGAGTTGCGCATTGGGAATAGATTGTCGTTTCTTGATCGATATTTGCACTCATCATGAGAATCAAACGAACCTTTTCTAGGAGCAGCTAGTGTCCGCCATATCTAGGCCAGTTATTTGCCGAGTCTCAAGTGCAGGTAAGCATTTTATGTTATCTTGAAAACGTTTGTTAAGAACACGAGCTCAACATGGATATCTTTTTGTCGATTGAGGGATATCAAGGATCAGTTTTGAGGATTATTTTTTCGTGATGCTTTATTGCGATAGTTGACCTTTAAGAAAATCTGACTTTAGGAGGGAGCTTTTACCTTGATTTGTCAGATGTTCGCGGCATTTCGCGGTAGTGTCATTTTTACCTCTTGTACATGTTCTATGAAGATAGTTTCATAATTTTGTGGCTCGATCGGTTTGTTCCCTTATATCTTAATTAACGTTATCTTGTTAATTTGCTTTTGTAGTGTGTATGTCATCCGTTTTGTTTGGCTGACGTTGAAGGATTTTGGATCCTGCCTTGGATGCTAGTCCATAATAAACTGAGATATCATCATTTACAGTGAATTTTCACTACATGTATCATGAGAACTGCCTGTCTTGAATTGTTATCTCAAACAAAAGTTTGCTTCCCTTGGATGTTATTGTTCGGTCATTTATGGTTTACTATTTTCGAAAACCCACTTCTTTTTTTACGTGTTTTCCTTTCAGTTGTGGTAGTTAATGGGAGACTACTGACAACCATAGATCAATAAACAATATCAAGAGTTTTATCATGTGTACTTGCACGTAACTGTCAACCCACCTAAAAGAATCTTCGACAAGGGGACGAAGGAAACTTTGTATTGTCATACATGCTATGAGCTTTTCGTTCATTGCTAATTCACCATGCCCATGATGGGGTCAACATTCCAATCTTCCAGTTTAAAACAATATAGAGCACAACTGAATATAATGTACAAGTGAACTTAATGTTGTCCTCTGGCTCCAGAATATGGTTTTTGAGCTCCTGTGCTGTTTTTTTCTTTGTGGTCTTTATTATTTTGCAAATATTTATTTGAAAACATACTTTGTAATTAAATTATTATTTTCAAGTAGATGCAAGTCAGTGTTTTTTTTTACAACTTCCATCTGCAATCTGCAAGCACTCTTATTGTATGAGGTATATTATTTACATCTAAAACATTCATTTCATGTAATTTAACCAAGCCTTTCCATTGAGCCTGATTTCCCTTGGCATGGCCTCACATGTACTGAGAACCCAGGAGAATTGGTATACCAAGCAAATACAAGTTATACACAACACCTACACGTTAGATTAAGAGAAATCTCTAACTCTCATCAGTTTGAACATTGATATTGCCAGTGGTAAAGTGTAAGGCAAACTCATTAGTAGACCTTTGACTTTAAACATGTTCAAGCAAGTTGAGCAAGACCAAAACCATGTTTATCACATTTGTCTATAAAATGCAGTACATTAAATTGTAAAATTCATTAATTATTCATGAGCGTGCAAACCAATCCCAGCACAATATTCAGATCACATGTACACAACTGTAAACCCCAATACAAATCAACTGTCTGAAAGCTCGGGGAGGGATTGAATAGGTAGCAGGGAAAGGCTGGGGTTGATGAATTATTAAACAGTAGAATTAACTTTTGATACAAACTCCTGCTCAGCTAATTAGTATTCATAAACTTTTGATACAGATCTCTACTGATTAAAATGAATAACAAAATGGACATATTTTCATCATAGAATTTAATGCGATGAAATATTGCTTCAAAGAATGTCGTTTTACCTCCTGTCACTTTTCTCCATTATGTTAAACGCCTTTTCTCCTTGTACGTTTCCCAAATGGCGATTAATGCCGCAAACAAGTAGGTACAGCGTCTTAGGAGGGTAGCGTTCCCCGGTTTGCTTCGCAACTTCACAAATGAATTTGCAGAGCCAGAAGTTTAAACTGTCGGCGGACATGTGCTCGAGTGGGACTGACAAGTCCTCGACATTGGTCGACTCAAGTCCGTTGCCTCCAGATGTTTCCAACTGCGCTTTTTTGTTCATTCTCGTATTCTGCTAGGGCAGTAAAAACGTTCACCGCCCATTTTGTATTGTACTTGGTGTTTTTAGGTACGGTTTCAGACAATAACAAAATTTCTTCCTTTTCAGTTTTCGGAGGACGAAAACGAACTGTTGCCATACTGGCGATTTGGCAGTGACTGAAAATTTAGAATATTTCTATTATTGTCTCATGCACTGTCTCCTGTGGGACGTACAGCATTTTGGCATCCATGTCACAAAACAATACTTTGCATTCAATTTATTGTTTTCCTTTCGCAAGTAGGTGAAAATATTTGCGTCCGATGTGTATGGCATTCTGGCATGCATGTCCAATGAACGAATCCCATAACAATACTTTGCATTCAATTTAATGTATTCATTTCCCAAGTAGGATAAAATATTCGCGTGAGATCTGTATGAACGTTTACAATGGCTCGCCTATCGGCTCGCCATTGTAAACGCCCATACAGATCTCCCGCTCATATTTTATCTACTACTAATGACAAATTGATAATGATATTGTGGAAGTTGGGTATGGTTTGCTTTAACGACCCTTAGGTTGAAGGCAATCAATGTAAGTGGCAAAACATAAAATGTATTTTTTTGCCTCTTACATTGATTGCCTTCAACCTAAGGGCTGTTATAGCAAACCATACCCAACTTCCACAATATTATTATCAATTTGTCATTAGTTATATTTGTTTATTTCTTTTATTGTAATTTATTTTGGTATTTCTCAAGAGGATTCACTCATTATGGACTGTTCATTTTGTAAGGGGTTGGAAGGCAAATTGAGGCATTTGATAGTTAGTCCTTAACACCCCTCTACATTGTAAACTCTTTTCCTGCCCTCCCTCCCCCCCCCCCCCCCCTCCCACCATTGTACCCCAAATTTCTGGTGATAACCTTTCCCATGAAAATTAAAAAGTAAAATTGTTGCATTCTGAAAAAACATAGCAGAAGAATATGCCAATTTCAAGCCAGTTTAAGCAGTTGTAACACTGCACCAGTTTTAATAGACAAAGATTAAAGCCCATAGAAGAAACAGAAGCCTTTCACCTAGACAAGGTAATTGCTTCTGCCGCAAGTCATAGCTGACATTGTCTTGACTCTTTGATGAAAGGGAATGGGCCCTTTGCAGCTAAGCCGTCACTTGACCTACTTTTCATAAAATTATGGGCTGCGACTTTAAGAATGCCAGAAATGGAAAAAGCGTGTCGAAAACATCAAAACGGCCAAGTTTGAAGCCCCTGACATTAAAAAATGAGATTTTATGGCGGTTTGAATTTCAAAAAAATTAAGAAGATTTGTATGGAAAAAGTTGCTGGAGAGCAAGGCCTTGCTCTCCAGCAACTATTTCCATACAAATCTTCTTATTTGTTTTGAAATTCAAACCGCCATAAAATCTCATTCTTTAATGCTAGGGACCTCAAACTTTGCCACTTTGGTATTTTTGATATGCTCTTTCCATTTCTGGCATTCTTTAAGTTATAGCCCATAATACAAAAGATTTTTAGGAAAAATATGGTCACGTGACCCCAGCTGCAAAGGGCCCATTGGATGGTCTTTGGTGAAGGTTTGAGTGTATTTATAGGGTTCAAAGTAGGGGGCTCTGGGAGCATGCTTCCAGTAGCAGATCTAGGAGAGCCCCCTGCCCCCTTATTTTGGGCAGTAAATGTCTGGATCCACCACCACTGGCTTCCCTGGGAAAAATTGAATGTTAAAGATTCCAGGAATCTTGAAGACCTTTTGTTCATCACATCACCAATATTCAAAAAGACATAAACATGGCCTGGAAAAAGCTCATGGAATTTCAGCTGCATTTAGCAACCAAATTCTTACAAGTGGTTTAGTTCCTGGTGTAGGGTACCCAGCATAATAGGGGAAGTCCTGGAAAAGTTTGAAGTTTTGGAACCTCAGGAACACTAATGTAGGTATTCTGGCAGACATTTTTCACTGTATAGATGCTATCATTAAATAAAAAAAATACAAACAAACAAGCAAACAAGGAAAAAAATTAAATACCTGTACTTAAGTTAAAAGAAGCAAAACCTGACATTTCCTCTGTTTTATCAAAAAGTCACTTGTGGAAGTAAAGCTATTCTCATTAAAAGCTTTCTGGATATCACTTCTCTGCATTCCCTTTTTTGAGGTTTCTATTCTCCACTGTTTGAATAAAAGCAGGACATATAATTTCCAGCCCCACAAGAAGGTGCATAAATCATAAAAAATACTAATAAATAATTAAAATCTCAGTCATTTTCAAGACTTGTGTTATTTTTGGAGTCAGCACAAAGGTCAAGTTGCTATTCAGATTGGCAATTATTTTCAGCACCTTGAATTGCTACTATTTTTCTTTGCCACTTTCAATTTACACAATGAAAATTATGCACAAACACCAAAAATGCAATGCATTTATTTTAACTTGGTAAAACATTTCCTCAACACAATCGTGATCATCTCTGTGTCTGCCTATTAGACACGTAACAATTTGAAGGTCAAAAAAATTCTAGCATTTTCCCAAAAGCATGGATCTGTGGTAGCCCTGGATACAATTGCCAACTTCAATCCGAAGTATTTGGAGAGTATAAAGAAACAACTAGCACTCTTAACAAGTAAGTACATCAACAACATCAAGTAAACTTACGACTATAAAGCTAGAAAATAACATTTTTGATAAACGAAAGGTTTGATACTAACCTTGACGACATGATGGCTTGTTACCACTGACAAGGTGTAGCTCGTTTGGTTTACCAACTCCGAAAAAACTTTCGAGAATGACTCGAGAAAGGGAATAAATTCTTGCTTCAACACGAATAAAGTTCTCTTCAAACTTAATTATTTTCATTATTTATAACCAGGCAAACTTTTTTCTTTTTTCTCGTCCTCCTTAACATCGATTGCTGCGATCTGCTTCGCAATGATGTTCCTAACATCGATTCTAACATTTTTGTTTTGCCATTTCTCCTAACTTCTATGATCGACCTGCTGCAAACTGTACCGCTTACTACATTCCAGATGCTATAAACACGAAACCATCGATCGTACAATATCAGCATCTTTGCAACTGTCGTGAACTTTTTTCCTAGCTTCCCAACTTTTTAATGCCACCCTTGCATATCCATACCACCTAACCCGAAGTACCGCGTGTTTGTCACGAGAGAAATTAATCTTTTCACTAAATAAATCAACAAATCTCTCACTTGACCTTTTTATTGCGGACGTCGAGATACTGCTACAACATTTTATCGATTCAAACTCGCTGTTACAAGAATCCACATAAACCTTGGAGGTTCCTGCCAACTCACCAGAAACTCTTTCAGGTACAACTTCCTCTCTAAATGCTTTTCCCGACACACAAATCTTTCTTATTTTCATGGCCGACAGCTTCTTCGCTTGAAACGCCATTTTGAACAGGTTTGTTTTGCGAGAGATTCACGCGAGGAGTTCGCGAAGAGCGCGCTTTCAGAGTTTCCTTATATGGGCAAAAATTGGAAAGTGATTTTCATTGGTCGGGAATAATCCGCAGCATAGTTTCAAACGTATAGAGGAAGTTAAACGCTTCTAAGTGATAAGCTTCTGTGTATATAGAATCCGAGCGTTTTAAATTAACGTTTCTTACAAGTTTCAAGTTGACTGATCCTCTCGACTCAGTTAAGAAGTATCATGAGTTACTCCGCTGTTTCAAAAATAACTGATTCATCTAAAAGAGGTTCTTGAGTCCTATACGATAATTTCTACTGAAAATAAAACAGATACAAGGATTCATGGCACAATTTATGTAAAACATAAAAAGGGCAAAAAAGACTAAGTATTGGAGGCCACAAGACCATACGTCCGGTGCAAAAAAGACGAGAAACGGGAAGTTAGAGTAGGGCAGGAAACATAATGCGAACCCTAAACCAATAGCAATGGCCATTTTAAACACATTTCGTTCTCTTTGTTGGCGTTGTTGGCGTTGTTGTCTAGCGTTGGCCGATTGCTCGCCTGGAATCTTTGTGACCTGAGCTTGATATAGATGATAATGTAAAGTATGGCTATCAAGACCAACGGGATTAAATAGAATGCAATCACAATTGACACGATGTAATGGTCATAGGATGAGGATTCTCCAAAGACTTCTTTCCAACGCAGCGTACACACCAACCCTCCTGGATATTCAACAAGTTTGACTGGGGGCGACGAGATATGGGAAGGACACAGCCATCGCGATGATCCAAGTGGCGAGAATAAAGAAACGGCACAGCTTTGAATGATGAGTGGAGAACGGAGGGGAAATACCACATCTCCAAAACGATCCACTGCTATCAGAACCAGGCTCTGAATGGGTACCACCAAGGAGACAGGTGGTGAGAAGGCTAACAGCTTACATAAGGCCTGGCCAAGAGGACCACCGATCAGCCAGGAGTTTATGTAGAGCCGTTGAACATCCTGAGGAATCCAGAAAATCGGAATCAGCAGATCGGACATGGCCATGTTGACTATTAAAAAGTTGATGGGTTTTCTCATGGTTTTCGTCTTGTAGACAATTATTCCGATGAGGGTGTTCCCAGCCAGCGAAACAAGAAAAATCAGGCAGTAAGCAAAGGTTAAGCCGATTTTTTGTGCTGTAGGATTCCAGTAACAGCTCGATGGCTGTGTTCCATTCATCGTTTTTGTTGACATAGTCGTTCAGTTTCTAGTTTTCTACTCTTCTACTCACGAATAACTTTTCTTCAGGTTTGATCAAATTCAGTAAGAACGTCGTCTATTTATGTTTCCGCCCAAAGGCGGAATAATTGTTTGCTTTCAGACTGGCTTTTGCGCGAAAATAATTACGTAACAATTTGGCATGCTTCACGAGACAATCAGAGACTGTACCTTGCCGATGCTTAAATTTAGCAATTTTAATGACAGCGTAAACCATCTAATCAACGGTTGCCTCGCAAATATGTTATGACTGTTTACCCTGCAGAGAGATCAAGTTTTCTTGAGTATCTAAGTCAACCTTTTAAGAAAGAGACTCCTGTTATATAAACCGGGCATTGCGTATGACTTCTTCAACGGTGAATACTTTGAGGATTAAATTCAACTCACGGCTGAAAGCCAGTTTCTTTAAAAAGCGTTTGCACCTGTCTGCAAAAAGAGAAGGATCTGAGTGGAGACGGCAGAGAAGAGGGCGTGTAGTTTGTTTTTCTCAAAATAAAGGAGAAACCAAAAATTTCTAATTAATGATGTCAATCAAGGAACTGCTTAATTGCTTTCTTGTTTATTCTTGTTTTAAAAACTCCCAACAGTCCCTAGGGGTAAGATGCTTAACCTCATGTGCCTTTCATGATTGCTTTGAATTTTGCTCGGCGACATCGGCATTTCATATCAGTTACCTCTCCGGCACACACATTGTTTTTTCATATGGCTTGCTAACGAGGAAGAATTTCTTTAGTTTTATACCTCGTGCTTTTAGATTTCTCTCTCGGAGTTTCCGACTTTCGCAGAGACGTCTGAAATTCAGCCTAGATCATGTTTTCTCCGGTTTTAGAGAATTTCCGGCCTAAAGTGAAATGGTTTGAGGTATTCTATTCTAAACCATCATAGTTTATTAAGCAGCTCAAGGACACCTGGAGGATTTGCAATGATCGTGTTTTATAAAATATCCCACGTGATAACATCGTGCAAATAATTGACAGAAGCTTCCTGTTCGCGTATGTGGCTCTCACACAGTCAACAAACAGTGAGTTAATTAGAGGGTTGTCCAATACACCCGCATTGTAACGATCCGTTAAAAGCATATTCAGTTCGTTCCATCTGTACGGATCGTTAAATGCCCTTACGGTCCGTAGAGTACAGTTTACGGATCGTATATTGCATGTCATTAGGGTGACTTAGAAAAAGAAACGTCTTTTATGATTGTGAGGTGTTCAGAGGGCTCAACGATCCGTTCGATTGTGAGGGGTTCAGAGGGTTCAGCGATCCGTTCGATCCGTACGGATCGTTAAGTGCCCTTGCGCTCCGTAGAGTATAGTTCACGGATCGTATATTGCATTTCATTAGGGAGACTTAGAAAAAGAAACTTGTTTTATGATTGTCAGGGGTTCAGAAAGCTCAACGATCAGTTCGATCCGTACGAATGGTTAAGTGCACTTACGGTCCGTAGAGTACAGTTTACGGATCGTATATTGCATGTCATTAGGGAGACTTAGAAAAAGAAACGTCTTTTATGATTGTGAGGTGTTCAGAGGGCTCAACGATCTGTTCGATTGTGAGGGGTTCAGAGGGCTCAGCGATCCGTTCGACCCGTACGGATCGTTAAGTGCCCTTGCGCTCCGTAGAGTATAGTTCACGGATCGTATATTGCATTTCATTAGGGAGACTTGAAAAAAGAAACTTGTTTTATGATTGTCAGGGGTTCAGAAAGCTCAACGATCCGTTCGATCCGTATACGGATGGTTAAGTGCACTTACGCTCCGTAGAGTGCAGTTTACGGATCGGATATTGCATCTCATTGGGGAGACTTAAAAAAAAGAAACGTCTTTTATGATTGTGAGGGGTTCAGAGGGCTCAACGATCCGTTCGATCCGTACCGATCGTTAAGTGTCCTAACGCTCCGTAGAGTACAGTTTACGGATCGTAAATTGCATCTCATTAGGAAGACTTAAAAAAGAAACGTCGGTTTATGTTAGTGAGGGGGTCAGTGGGCTTAACGATCGGTTCGATCCGTACGGATCGTTAAGTGCCCTTACGCTCCGTAGAGCATAGTTCACGGATCGTATATTACATCTCATTAGGGAGACTTAGAAAAAAGAAACTTCGTTTATGATTGTGAAGGGGTCAGAAGGGTCAACGATCCGTTCGATCCGTACGGATCGTTAAGTGCTCTTACGCTCCGTATTGCTATAAAAAACCAGGTCTTTGTTTTACATGGTGTACATACCTCCATCCAGTATAAACAAGATTTAGATCATTTTGTTTTATCACATCAAACTTGAAATAAACTACATGTGTTCTCACTATTAACTTAATCAGTGTAGGGAGCGTGATATATAAACCCCTACTTCCCTTTTGGGGGGCTTGTCTGTTGTTGCCGGCGCACACTTGCTACCATCGATATTCCCTTTCGAGCGTGAATTACGAACCGCACTCGTTTTATAGATAACATTTCTGGTGTTTTCCCCCACTTAGAACGAAGAATATATACATATATCTTGTCAGTTGCTGCGAGCGTACACTTGGTACGATCTATGTTCCTTGTCGTGTAAGAATTACGAGCCGCAAGCCTTTTATAGGAAGCATTTCAATATCTTTTCTGTTTCTGTCTGCGTACTCTTGCTACGATAGATATTCCCTTTCGAGCATGAATGCACTCGTTTTATAGAAACATTTCTGGTGTTTTTCCACATTTAGAACGAAGAATATATACATATATATATCTTGTCTGTTGCTGCCAGCGCACACTTGCTACGATCGATAATCCGTTTCGAGCAAAATTACGAATCACACTCGTTTTAAAAAAAGCCGCATTTACATCTTGTCTGGTTCTGTCAGGGTACTCTTGCTACGATAGATATTCCCTTTCGAGCATGAATGCACGCGTTTTATAGAAAACATTGGGCTAGCGTTTTTACACATTTAGAACGAAGAACATATACATATATCTTGTCTGTTGCTGCCAGCGCACACTTGCTGCCGATCGCTATTCCCTTTCGAGCAAGTATTACGAATCACACGCGTTTTATAGAAAACATTTCTGGTGTTTTCTACATTTAGAACGAAGAATATACACATATATCTTGTCTGTTTGACATACATAATATTCTCTTCAAGCAAGAACTAGAAATCGCACTTGACTGCACTCCAAGGTTGTTTACTGTTGACTTAATGAGATGCACGAATTGCGAATCGAACGATCCGTTAACACACATGGCCTCTTGCGGGTAAGTGCGAATTTTTTCTCTCCCTAATGAGATGCAACATGCGATCCGTAAACTCTACTCTACGGATCGGAAGGGCCCTTAACGATCCGTACGAATCGGACGAACTGAAACTCTACTCTACGGACCGCAAGGACACTTAACGATCCGTACGAATCGAACGATCTGAAGTTGCCTTAAGCGGATCGTTACAGTGCGGGTGTATTGGACATGACTGGTTAATTAGGCGTTAGTTTATAAATATTTTTTTTCATTTTCTCAGATCTATAAAACTAAGCCAACAAAAACGGTCTCAAAACGTCTGATAAAACCATAACACATCCGAGAGTAGTTACCTAAAACTTAATATTGTAGAGTACATTCTCTCAATTCAGTTGTGTTCCCAATAAAGCAACAGCAAACGCGTTTACGCGAGACAACCCTGCTTTTACCGTCTTTTGCAAACTGGTAGTAAAATATGATTGCTACTATTCCACGTGATAGGTCGATGTCTGGGAAGGTGTGTTGTATTCGGTTGTCCGTCTGCAAAAATTTAACGGTGCTACTCTTCACTGAGTTTACAGTCCTGAAGCCCGAATTGTACCAAAAGCTTAATTTTCTGGTCTTTCAGTTTATAATTGCTAATTCATCAACTACAACTGCGACAGTGAATTGTGCTGTAAATAAACATAAATTGAGTTAAACAGCTGACTGTATGGCAAGCTTGCACACCTAAACCGTGCCAATTGAGATTATTTTCTCTCGATGCGGTTATTTTGCCCCAGTGAATTGTCCGAAAAAGTAATTTCTGAAACCATTTCACGGAAAGAAAGCCAGATCTGATCAGTGTAGTTTTTCACGCTTGAAGTACTTGCTAAAACATGAATTTCTTTTGCACAAGCGTTGTTTTCTTTCGGAATCGAAGCTCTAGATATTCAATTTGTGCATCTGTCACTGAATCAGAGTTACAAGAGGGTTTACTGTTATACTACAGATAAACTAATTGGCACAGTTGTTCAAAGTTGTGAAAACGAAAATTTGACATGAAATAAATTTGTCTCTTCGGTAACATACACATGCTTAACAAAATGCCGATCAAACGATGAACTTTTAAATATTTTTGGTAGCGCTAAGCTTTGCTTCGTTCATATTTAAAATGTGCTAGCAGTTTTATTTTTCTTGTGGCTCTGCTTCATGATCTTTTTGAAGTTTCATGGCCCTTTAAGTATGACTGGTTTTTTTTACTGTGGGCGCGCTTAAATTACGCTCGTACTTATAGCAAAGATATCAGTGACGTCACCTATTATTATTAATATGCCAACCAGAGAACTATTGGCTGGTAAAACAAAGCGTTCTTTTAACGTTTCCAACATTTAAATAACAAAAACAATGTTTGTAAACAAATATCTTCGCTATTTCCCTGACTCGCTTTTTCTGCTTTTCGCTTGAAGATTGATGAGGAGCGACCGCACCTCATTTATGTTCTCAAAATAAATCTCTTTTATTACTATGATTCTCTGATAAAGAAGCCTTAACCCAAATTTAAAGCGCTCTGAAAGGTTTTATATTTGTTTAGTATTCAGAATTCCTATCGTTTGGATATTATTCAAATTAAGTGTGATCAACTTTATAATTACCATAATAAAGAAACAGCTTGTTCAAGTGAATGTCAAATTAAGTTAAAACGAAGACTCGAAGCACGGCCATTATTTTATACTATTCATTCCTGGTTTCAGTTCGAATCCTCTTTTATTTCCGTAAGCAGTCGTTAAAGCTTTTAGCTACAAGACTGTGAGCAGCGGGTCAGACTGGAACCAACGACTCAGTGTCTGTTCATGTTCTTATAGACTTCTTATCTTCCATGTTCTTCAGGTTCGCTTGGTAACGTGAAAGGATTTGCTCATCTTTCCTCTTTGCCTTTTCTTTGGAATAATTTTTCTGTTTCTCTCAATAATATCTCAGTTAGATGTTTTATGTTGTATTTAAAAGCAGGTGTCTGCAGCACGAAAAATATTTGAGTATCCCAGGTGATAACATGGTGCAAATGATTGACAGAAGCTTCCTGTTTATATGCGGCTCCCACACAGTCATCAGACAATGAGCTAATTAGGCGCCAGTTTACAGATATTTTTCTTTTCTGAGAAAAGTCAACACAAACTTCACCGCCTTTTGGGGTAACATTTGATAAAACATTCCAACTGAAACCATTCAGTGTATTAAGTCAAGAAATTTTAATGCGTAGGAGATGAATAAATAAGACACTTCTCCAAGTTTTAGGTCTGTACGTCTTCTTAATTAAAACTTCAAATATTTGTCGAAATACTTTACACAAATTTACGGACAATGACGGAGCCGCCATGTTGGTGTGCCTCCAAGGGACACCAACATGGCGGCTCCGTCATTGTCCGTAAATTTGTGTAAAGTATTTCGACAAATATTTGAAGTTTTAATTAGGAAGACGTACAGACCTAAAACTTGGAGAAGTGTCTTATTTATTCATCTCCTACGCATTAAAATTTCTTGACTTAATACACTGAATGGTTTCAGTTGGAATGTTTTATCAAATGTTACCCCAAAAGGCGGTGAAGTTTGTGTTGACTTTTCTCAGAAAAGAAAAATATCTGTAAACTGGCGCCTAATTAGCTCATTGTCTGATGACTGTGTGGGAGCCGCATATAAACAGGAAGCTTCTGTCAATCATTTGCACCATGTTATCACCTGGGATACTCAAATATTTTTCGTGCTGCAGACACCTGCTTTTAAATACAACATAAAACATCTAACTGAGATATTATTGAGAGAAACAGAAAAATTATTCCAAAGAAAAGGCAAAGAGGAAAGATGAGCAAATCCTTTCACGTTACCAAGCGAACCTGAAGAACATGGAAGATAAGAAGTCTATAAGAACATGAACAGACACTGAGTCGTTGGTTCCAGTCTGACCCGCTGCTCACAGTCTTGTAGCTAAAAGCTTTAACGACTGCTTACGGAAATAAAAGAGGATTCGAACTGAAACCAGGAATGAATAGTATAAAATAATGGCCGTGCTTCGAGTCTTCGTTTTAACTTAATTTGACATTCACTTGAACAAGCTGTTTCTTTATTATGGTAATTATAAAGTTGATCACACTTAATTTGAATAATATCCAAACGATAGGAATTCTGAATACTAAACAAATATAAAACCTTTCAGAGCGCTTTAAATTTGGGTTAAGGCTTCTTTATCAGAGAATCATAGTAATAAAAGAGATTTATTTTGAGAACATAAATGAGGTGCGGTCGCTCCTCATCAATCTTCAAGCGAAAAGCAGAAAAAGCGAGCAGGGAAATAGCGAAGATATTTGTTTACAAACATTGTTTTTGTTATTTAAATGTTGGAAACGTTAAAAGAACGCTTTGTTTTACCAGCCAATAGTTCTCTGGTTGGCATATTAATAATAATAGGTGACGTCACTGATATCTTTGCTATAAGTACGAGCGTAATTTAAGCGCGCCCACAGTAAAAAAAACCAGTCATACTTAAAGGGCCATGAAACTTCAAAAAGATCATGAAGCAGAGCCACAAGAAAAATAAAACTGCTAGCACATTTTAAATATGAACGAAGCAAAGCTTAGCGCTACCAAAAATATTTAAAAGTTCATCGTTTGATCGGCATTTTGTTAAGCATGTGTATGTTACCGAAGAGACAAATTTATTTCATGTCAAATTTTCGTTTTCACAACTTTGAACAACTGTGCCAATTAGTTTATCTGTAGTATAACAGTAAACCCTCTTGTAACTCTGATTCAGTGACAGATGCACAAATTGAATATCTAGAGCTTCGATTCCGAAAGAAAACAACGCTTGTGCAAAAGAAATTCATGTTTTAGCAAGTACTTCAAAGCGTGAAAAACTACACTGATCAGATCTGGCTTTCTTTCCGTGAAATGGTTTCAGAAATTACTTTTTCGGACAATTCACTGGGGCAAAATAACCGCATCGAGAGAAAATAATCTCAATTGGCACGGTTTAGGTGTGCAAGCTTGCCATACAGTCAGCTGTTTAACTCAATTTATGTTTATTTACAGCACAATTCACTGTCGCAGTTGTAGTTGATGAATTAGCAATTATAAACTGAAAGACCAGAAAATTAAGCTTTTGGTACAATTCGGGCTTCAGGACTGTAAACTCAGTGAAGAGTAGCACCGTTAAATTTTTGCAGACGGACAACCGAATACAACACACCTTCCCAGACATCGACCTATCACGTGGAATAGTAGCAATCATATTTTACTACCAGTTTGCAAAAGACGGTAAAAGCAGGGTTGTCTCGCGTAAACGCGTTTGCTGTTGCTTTATTGGGAACACAACTGAATTGAGAGAATGTACTCTACAATATTAAGTTTTAGGTAACTACTCTCGGATGTGTTATGGTTTTATCAGACGTTTTGAGACCGTTTTTGTTGGCTTAGTTTTATAGATCTGAGAAAATGAAAAAAAATATTTATAAACTAACGCCTAATTAACCAGTCATGTCCAATACACCCGCACTGTAACGATCCGCTTAAGGCAAATTCATTTCGTTCGATTCGTACGGATCGTAAAGTGTCCTTGCGGTCCGTAGAGTAGAGTTTCAGTTCGTCCGATTCGTACGGATCGTTAAGGGCCCTTCCGGTCCGTAGAGTAGAGCTTACGGATCGCATGTTGCATCTCATTAGGGAGAGAAAAAATTCGCACTTACCCGCAAGAGGCAATGTGTGTCAACGGATCGTTCGATTCGCAATCCGTGCATCTCATTAAGTGAACAGTAAACAACTTTGGAGTGCAGTCAAGTGCGATTTGTAGTTCTTGCTTGAAGAGAATATTATGTATGTGAAACAGACAAGATATATGTGTATATTCTTCGTTCTAAATGTAGAAAACACCAGAAATGTTTTCTATAAAACGCGTGTGATTCGTAATACTTGCTCGAAAGGGAATAGCGATCGGCAGCAAGTGTGCGCTGGCAGCAACAGACAAGATATATGTATATGTTCTTCGTTCTAAATGTGTAAAAACGCTAGCCCAATGTTTTCTATAAAACGCGTGCATTCATGCTCGAAAGGGAATATCTATCGTAGCAAGAGTACCCTGACAGAACCAGACAAGATGTAAATGCGGCTTTTTTTAAAACGAGTGTGATTCGTAATTTTGCTCGAAACGGATTATCGATCGTAGCAAGTGTGCGCTGGCAGCAACAGACAAGATATATATATGTATATATTCTTCGTTCTAAATGTGGAAAAACACCAGAAATGTTTCTATAAAACGAGTGCATTCATGCTCGAAAGGGAATATCTATCGTAGCAAGAGTACGCAGACAGAAACAGAAAAGATATTGAAATGCTTCCTATAAAAGGCTTGCGGCTCGTAATTCTTACACGACAAGGAACATAGATCGTACCAAGTGTACGCTCGCAGCAACTGACAAGATATATGTATATATTCTTCGTTCTAAGTGGGGGAAAACACCAGAAATGTTATCTATAAAACGAGTGCGGTTCGTAATTCACGCTCGAAAGGGAATATCGATGGTAGCAAGTGTGCGCCGGCAACAACAGACAAGCCCCCCAAAAGGGAAGTAGGGGTTTATATATCACGCTCCCTACACTGATTAAGTTAATAGTGAGAACACATGTAGTTTATTTCAAGTTTGATGTGATAAAACAAAATGATCTAAATCTTGTTTATACTGGATGGAGGTATGTACACCATGTAAAACAAAGACCTGGTTTTTTATAGCAATACGGAGCGTAAGAGCACTTAACGATCCGTACGGATCGAACGGATCGTTGACCCTTCTGACCCCTTCACAATCATAAACGAAGTTTCTTTTTTCTAAGTCTCCCTAATGAGATGTAATATACGATCCGTGAACTATGCTCTACGGAGCGTAAGGGCACTTAACGATCCGTACGGATCGAACCGATCGTTAAGCCCACTGACCCCCTCACTAACATAAACCGACGTTTCTTTTTTAAGTCTTCCTAATGAGATGCAATTTACGATCCGTAAACTGTACTCTACGGAGCGTTAGGACACTTAACGATCGGTACGGATCGAACGGATCGTTGAGCCCTCTGAACCCCTCACAATCATAAAAGACGTTTCTTTTTTTTAAGTCTCCCCAATGAGATGCAATATCCGATCCGTAAACTGCACTCTACGGAGCGTAAGTGCACTTAACCATCCGTATACGGATCGAACGGATCGTTGAGCTTTCTGAACCCCTGACAATCATAAAACAAGTTTCTTTTTTCAAGTCTCCCTAATGAAATGCAATATACGATCCGTGAACTATACTCTACGGAGCGCAAGGGCACTTAACGATCCGTACGGGTCGAACGGATCGCTGAGCCCTCTGAACCCCTCACAATCGAACAGATCGTTGAGCCCTCTGAACACCTCACAATCATAAAAGACGTTTCTTTTTCTAAGTCTCCCTAATGACATGCAATATACGATCCGTAAACTGTACTCTACGGACCGTAAGTGCACTTAACCATTCGTACGGATCGAACTGATCGTTGAGCTTTCTGAACCCCTGACAATCATAAAACAAGTTTCTTTTTCTAAGTCTCCCTAATGAAATGCAATATACGATCCGTGAACTATACTCTACGGAGCGCAAGGGCACTTAACGATCCGTACGGATCGAACGGATCGCTGAACCCTCTGAACCCCTCACAATCGAACGGATCGTTGAGCCCTCTGAACACCTCACAATCATAAAAGACGTTTCTTTTTCTAAGTCACCCTAATGACATGCAATATACGATCCGTAAACTGTACTCTACGGACCGTAAGGGCATTTAACGATCCGTACAGATGGAACGAACTGAATATGCTTTTAACGGATCGTTACAATGCGGGTGTATTGGACAACCCTCTAATTAACTCACTGTTTGTTGACTGTGTGAGAGCCACATACGCGAACAGGAAGCTTCTGTCAATTATTTGCACGATGTTATCACGTGGGATATTTTATAAAACACGATCATTGCAAATCCTCCAGGTGTCCTTGAGCTGCTTAATAAACTATGATGGTTTAGAATAGAATACCTCAAACCATTTCACTTTAGGCCGGAAATTCTCTAAAACCGGAGAAAACATGATCTAGGCTGAATTTCAGACGTCTCTGCGAAAGTCGGAAACTCCGAGAGAGAAATCTAAAAGCACGAGGTATAAAACTAAAGAAATTCTTCCTCGTTAGCAAGCCATATGAAAAACAATGTGTGTGCCGGAGAGGTAACTGATATGAAATGCCGATGTCGCCGAGCAAAATTCAAAGCAATCATGAAAGGCACATGAGGTTAAGCATCTTACCCCTAGGGACTGTTGGGAGTTTTTAAAACAAGAATAAACAAGAAAGCAATTAAGCAGTTCCTTGATTGACATCATTAATTAGAAATTTTTGGTTTCTCCTTTATTTTGAGAAAAACAAACTACACGCCCTCTTCTCTGCCGTCTCCACTCAGATCCTTCTCTTTTTGCAGACAGGTGCAAACGCTTTTTAAAGAAACTGGCTTTCAGCCGTGAGTTGAATTTAATCCTCAAAGTATTCACCGTTGAAGAAGTCATACGCAATGCCCGGTTTATATAACAGGAGTCTCTTTCTTAAAAGGTTGACTTAGATACTCAAGAAAACTTGATCTCTCTGCAGGGTAAACAGTCATAACATATTTGCGAGGCAACCGTTGATTAGATGGTTTACGCTGTCATTAAAATTGCTAAATTTAAGCATCGGCAAGGTACAGTCTCTGATTGTCTCGTGAAGCATGCCAAATTGTTACGTAATTATTTTCGCGCAAAAGCAGTCTGAAAGCAAACAATTATTCCGCCTTTGGGCGGAAACATAAATAGACGACGTTCTTACTGAATTTGATCAAACCTGAAGAAAAGTTATTCGTGAGTAGAAGAGTAGAAAACTAGAAACTGAACGACTATGTCAACAAAAACGATGAATGGAACACAGCCATCGAGCTGTTACTGGAATCCTACAGCACAAAAAATCGGCTTAACCTTTGCTTACTGCCTGATTTTTCTTGTTTCGCTGGCTGGGAACACCCTCATCGGAATAATTGTCTACAAGACGAAAACCATGAGAAAACCCATCAACTTTTAATAGTCAACATGGCCATGTCCGATCTGCTGATTCCGATTTTCTGGATTCCTCAGGATGTTCAACGGCTCTACATAAACTCCTGGCTGATCGGTGGTCCTCTTGGCCAGGCCTTATGTAAGCTGTTAGCCTTCTCACCACCTGTCTCCTTGGTGGTACCCATTCAGAGCCTGGTTCTGATAGCAGTGGATCGTTTTGGAGATGTGGTATTTCCCCTCCGTTCTCCACTCATCATTCAAAGCTGTGCCGTTTCTTTATTCTCGCCACTTGGATCATCGCGATGGCTGTGTCCTTCCCATATCTCGTCGCCCCAGTCAAACTTGTTGAATATCCAGGAGGTTGGTGTGTACGCTGCGTTGGAAAGAAGTCTTTGGAGAATCCTCATCCTATGACCATTACATCGTGTCAATTGTGATTGCATTCTATTTAATCCCGTTGGTCTTGATAGCCATACTTTACATTATCATCTATATCAAGCTCAGGTCACAAAGATTCCAGGCGAGCAATCGGCCAACGCTAGACAACAACGCCAACAACGCCAACAAAGAGAACGAAATGTGTTTAAAATGGCCATTGCTATTGGTTTAGGGTTCGCATTATGTTTCCTGCCCTACTCTAACTTCCCGTTTCTCGTCTTTTTTGCACCGGACGTATGGTCTTGTGGCCTCCAATACTTAGTCTTTTTTGCCCTTTTTATGTTTTACATAAATTGTGCCATGAATCCTTGTATCTGTTTTATTTTCAGTAGAAATTATCGTATAGGACTCAAGAACCTCTTTTAGATGAATCAGTTATTTTTGAAACAGCGGAGTAACTCATGATACTTCTTAACTGAGTCGAGAGGATCAGTCAACTTGAAACTTGTAAGAAACGTTAATTTAAAACGCTCGGATTCTATATACACAGAAGCTTATCACTTAGAAGCGTTTAACTTCCTCTATACGTTTGAAACTATGCTGCGGATTATTCCCGACCAATGAAAATCACTTTCCAATTTTTGCCCATATAAGGAAACTCTGAAAGCGCGCTCTTCGCGAACTCCTCGCGTGAATCTCTCGCAAAACAAACCTGTTCAAAATGGCGTTTCAAGCGAAGAAGCTGTCGGCCATGAAAATAAGAAAGATTTGTGTGTCGGGAAAAGCATTGAGAGAGGAAGTTGTACCTGAAAGAGTTTCTGGTGAGTTGGCAGGAACCTCCAAGGTTTATGTGGATTCTTGTAACAGCGAGTTTGAATCGATAAAATGTTGTAGCAGTATCTCGACGTCCGCAATAAAAAGGTCAAGTGAGAGATTTGTTGATTTATTTAGTGAAAAGATTAATTTCTCTCGTGACAAACACGCGGTACTTCGGGTTAGGTGGTATGGATATGCAAGGGTGGCATTAAAAAGTTGGGAAGCTAGGAAAAAAGTTCACGACAGTTGCAAAGATGCTGATATTGTACGATCGATGGTTTCGTGTTTATAGCATCTGGAATGTAGTAAGCGGTACAGTTTGCAGCAGGTCGATCATAGAAGTTAGGAGAAATGGCAAAACAAAAATGTTAGAATCGATGTTAGGAACATCATTGCGAAGCAGATCGCAGCAATCGATGTTAAGGAGGACGAGAAAAAAGAAAAAAGTTTGCCTGGTTATAAATAATGAAAATAATTAAGTTTGAAGAGAACTTTATTCGTGTTGAAGCAAGAATTTATTCCCTTTCTCGAGTCATTCTCGAAAGTTTTTTCGGAGTTGGTAAACCAAACGAGCTACACCTTGTCAGTGGTAACAAGCCATCATGTCGTCAAGGTTAGTATCAAACCTTTCGTTTATCAAAAATGTTATTTTCTAGCTTTATAGTCGTAAGTTTACTTGATGTTGTTGATGTACTTACTTGTTAAGAGTGCTAGTTGTTTCTTTATACTCTCCAAATACTTCGGATTGAAGTTGGCAATTGTATCCAGGGCTACCACAGATCCATGCTTTTGGGAAAATGCTAGAATTTTTTTGACCTTCAAATTGTTACGTGTCTAATAGGCAGACACAGAGATGATCACGATTGTGTTGAGGAAATGTTTTACCAAGTTAAAATAAATGCATTGCATTTTTGGTGTTTGTGCATAATTTTCATTGTGTAAATTGAAAGTGGCAAAGAAAAATAGTAGCAATTCAAGGTGCTGAAAATAATTGCCAATCTGAATAGCAACTTGACCTTTGTGCTGACTCCAAAAATAACACAAGTCTTGAAAATGACTGAGATTTTAATTATTTATTAGTATTTTTTATGATTTATGCACCTTCTTGTGGGGCTGGAAATTATATGTCCTGCTTTTATTCAAACAGTGGAGAATAGAAACCTCAAAAAAGGGAATGCAGAGAAGTGATATCCAGAAAGCTTTTAATGAGAATAGCTTTACTTCCACAAGTGACTTTTTGATAAAACAGAGGAAATGTCAGGTTTTGCTTCTTTTAACTTAAGTACAGGTATTTAATTTTTTTCCTTGTTTGCTTGTTTGTTTGTATTTTTTTTATTTAATGATAGCATCTATACAGTGAAAAATGTCTGCCAGAATACCTACATTAGTGTTCCTGAGGTTCCAAAACTTCAAACTTTTCCAGGACTTCCCCTATTATGCTGGGTACCCTACACCAGGAACTAAACCACTTGTAAGAATTTGGTTGCTAAATGCAGCTGAAATTCCATGAGCTTTTTCCAGGCCATGTTTATGTCTTTTTGAATATTGGTGATGTGATGAACAAAAGGTCTTCAAGATTCCTGGAATCTTTAACATTCAATTTTTCCCAGGGAAGCCAGTGGTGGTGGATCCAGACATTTACTGCCCAAAATAAGGGGGCAGGGGGCTCTCCTAGATCTGCTACTGGAAGCATGCTCCCAGAGCCCCCTACTTTGAACCCTATAAATACACTCAAACCTTCACCAAAGACCATCCAATGGGCCCTTTGCAGCTGGGGTCACGTGACCATATTTTTCCTAAAAATCTTTTGTATTATGGGCTATAACTTAAAGAATGCCAGAAATGGAAAGAGCATATCAAAAATACCAAAGTGGCAAAGTTTGAGGTCCCTAGCATTAAAGAATGAGATTTTATGGCGGTTTGAATTTCAAAACAAATAAGAAGATTTGTATGGAAATAGTTGCTGGAGAGCAAGGCCTTGCTCTCCAGCAACTTTTTCCATACAAATCTTCTTAATTTTTTTGAAATTCAAACCGCCATAAAATCTCATTTTTTAATGTCAGGGGCTTCAAACTTGGCCGTTTTGATGTTTTCGACACGCTTTTTCCATTTCTGGCATTCTTAAAGTCGCAGCCCATAATTTTATGAAAAGTAGGTCAAGTGACGGCTTAGCTGCAAAGGGCCCATTCCCTTTCATCAAAGAGTCAAGACAATGTCAGCTATGACTTGCGGCAGAAGCAATTACCTTGTCTAGGTGAAAGGCTTCTGTTTCTTCTATGGGCTTTAATCTTTGTCTATTAAAACTGGTGCAGTGTTACAACTGCTTAAACTGGCTTGAAATTGGCATATTCTTCTGCTATGTTTTTTCAGAATGCAACAATTTTACTTTTTAATTTTCATGGGAAAGGTTATCACCAGAAATTTGGGGTACAATGGTGGGAGGGGGGGGGGGGGGGGAGGGAGGGCAGGAAAAGAGTTTACAATGTAGAGGGGTGTTAAGGACTAACTATCAAATGCCTCAATTTGCCTTCCAACCCCTTACAAAATGAACAGTCCATAATGAGTGAATCCTCTTGAGAAATACCAAAATAAATTACAATAAAAGAAATAAACAAATATAACTAATGACAAATTGATAATAATATTGTGGAAGTTGGGTATGGTTTGCTATAACAGCCCTTAGGTTGAAGGCAATCAATGTAAGAGGCAAAAAAATACATTTTATGTTTTGCCACTTACATTGATTGCCTTCAACCTAAGGGTCGTTAAAGCAAACCATACCCAACTTCCACAATATCATTATCAATTTGTCATTAGTAGTAGATAAAATATGAGCGGGAGATCTGTATGGGCGTTTACAATGGCGAGCCGATAGGCGAGCCATTGTAAACGTTCATACAGATCTCACGCGAATATTTTATCCTACTTGGGAAATGAATACATTAAATTGAATGCAAAGTATTGTTATGGGATTCGTTCATTGGACATGCATGCCAGAATGCCATACACATCGGACGCAAATATTTTCACCTACTTGCGAAAGGAAAACAATAAATTGAATGCAAAGTATTGTTTTGTGACATGGATGCCAAAATGCTGTACGTCCCACAGGAGACAGTGCATGAGACAATAATAGAAATATTCTAAATTTTCAGTCACTGCCAAATCGCCAGTATGGCAACAGTTCGTTTTCGTCCTCCGAAAACTGAAAAGGAAGAAATTTTGTTATTGTCTGAAACCGTACCTAAAAACACCAAGTACAATACAAAATGGGCGGTGAACGTTTTTACTGCCCTAGCAGAATACGAGAATGAACAAAAAAGCGCAGTTGGAAACATCTGGAGGCAACGGACTTGAGTCGACCAATGTCGAGGACTTGTCAGTCCCACTCGAGCACATGTCCGCCGACAGTTTAAACTTCTGGCTCTGCAAATTCATTTGTGAAGTTGCGAAGCAAACCGGGGAACGCTACCCTCCTAAGACGCTGTACCTACTTGTTTGCGGCATTAATCGCCATTTGGGAAACGTACAAGGAGAAAAGGCGTTTAACATAATGGAGAAAAGTGACAGGAGGTAAAACGACATTCTTTGAAGCAATATTTCATCGCATTAAATTCTATGATGAAAATATGTCCATTTTGTTATTCATTTTAATCAGTAGAGATCTGTATCAAAAGTTTATGAATACTAATTAGCTGAGCAGGAGTTTGTATCAAAAGTTAATTCTACTGTTTAATAATTCATCAACCCCAGCCTTTCCCTGCTACCTATTCAATCCCTCCCCGAGCTTTCAGACAGTTGATTTGTATTGGGGTTTACAGTTGTGTACATGTGATCTGAATATTGTGCTGGGATTGGTTTGCACGCTCATGAATAATTAATGAATTTTACAATTTAATGTACTGCATTTTATAGACAAATGTGATAAACATGGTTTTGGTCTTGCTCAACTTGCTTGAACATGTTTAAAGTCAAAGGTCTACTAATGAGTTTGCCTTACACTTTACCACTGGCAATATCAATGTTCAAACTGATGAGAGTTAGAGATTTCTCTTAATCTAACGTGTAGGTGTTGTGTATAACTTGTATTTGCTTGGTATACCAATTCTCCTGGGTTCTCAGTACATGTGAGGCCATGCCAAGGGAAATCAGGCTCAATGGAAAGGCTTGGTTAAATTACATGAAATGAATGTTTTAGATGTAAATAATATACCTCATACAATAAGAGTGCTTGCAGATTGCAGATGGAAGTTGTAAAAAAAAACACTGACTTGCATCTACTTGAAAATAATAATTTAATTACAAAGTATGTTTTCAAATAAATATTTGCAAAATAATAAAGACCACAAAGAAAAAAACAGCACAGGAGCTCAAAAACCATATTCTGGAGCCAGAGGACAACATTAAGTTCACTTGTACATTATATTCAGTTGTGCTCTATATTGTTTTAAACTGGAAGATTGGAATGTTGACCCCATCATGGGCATGGTGAATTAGCAATGAACGAAAAGCTCATAGCATGTATGACAATACAAAGTTTCCTTCGTCCCCTTGTCGAAGATTCTTTTAGGTGGGTTGACAGTTACGTGCAAGTACACATGATAAAACTCTTGATATTGTTTATTGATCTATGGTTGTCAGTAGTCTCCCATTAACTACCACAACTGAAAGGAAAACACGTAAAAAAAGAAGTGGGTTTTCGAAAATAGTAAACCATAAATGACCGAACAATAACATCCAAGGGAAGCAAACTTTTGTTTGAGATAACAATTCAAGACAGGCAGTTCTCATGATACATGTAGTGAAAATTCACTGTAAATGATGATATCTCAGTTTATTATGGACTAGCATCCAAGGCAGGATCCAAAATCCTTCAACGTCAGCCAAACAAAACGGATGACATACACACTACAAAAGCAAATTAACAAGATAACGTTAATTAAGATATAAGGGAACAAACCGATCGAGCCACAAAATTATGAAACTATCTTCATAGAACATGTACAAGAGGTAAAAATGACACTACCGCGAAATGCCGCGAACATCTGACAAATCAAGGTAAAAGCTCCCTCCTAAAGTCAGATTTTCTTAAAGGTCAACTATCGCAATAAAGCATCACGAAAAAATAATCCTCAAAACTGATCCTTGATATCCCTCAATCGACAAAAAGATATCCATGTTGAGCTCGTGTTCTTAACAAACGTTTTCAAGATAACATAAAATGCTTACCTGCACTTGAGACTCGGCAAATAACTGGCCTAGATATGGCGGACACTAGCTGCTCCTAGAAAAGGTTCGTTTGATTCTCATGATGAGTGCAAATATCGATCAAGAAACGACAATCTATTCCCAATGCGCAACTCGTGTCCGCCATTACTGCGCCCTGAGTCATGTGAAGTCCGCGTGAGTTCGCGTGTATTCCGCGCGAATATGACATATCCACGCGAGAGCCCTTGCTCCATATTAGGAAGTTAAATTTGATTGGTTCGGAATAATCGGCAGCATTGAACCAGGGTTAAACGCTTCAAAGTGATAAGCTTCTGATATACACTATAGCTTAAAGAAACTTTGCAGAATGGTTTTAAGCCTTTCTTTGAACACTGAGTTTACAATCATTTTGTATTCATTATGAAACTTCCACTTGCAATTTTCTTTCAATAGAAGTTATACTTCGTCTTAAATCTTGTAAATAATATTTATTTATCTCAGTTCTTCTTTTTATTTGATTCAATAACTTAACAAAAAAATGACTTCGGAAACAGTCTCTAAACCTTCTTTTGACAATTGCGTTGGCGTCATTTGTAGTCGTATTTCGTAAACTGACTTTTGTAATTTTCATTCATGAGAATTGTTCGACCGTCATCGACCGTCATATAAACCGTGTAAATAGTATTTATTTTAATACTGCTATTTATTTGATTCAACAGACTGTAGATAAACTTTAAGGAACAGTTGAAGTATAGCCGCTCTTTTGACAACTTGCTTGGATTCATTTGTAGTTTTCTGAAATTAGGAAACAATAAAGTGAATTACGAATTTCAAGTAAACGCCCTCTGCTTGTCTCTTTTTTATCGCCACTGTTCTCTATGTTTGTCTCGAGGATATTTTGTCGTGTTCTTCCGGAGCTAAATCTTATCAATGCTGAAGTCGATCAGCCTTACGAAGCATATGTAATGTGTTACCGGCGACCTTTCGCACGATAAATAAATCCAAATTCGATCCAAACAATTCAAGATCACACTGCTGGGAGAATTACAACTTCCGTTTAATATCCTCATCAGGTTAAAGAAAGAAGCGTAAAACTAAGAAGTAATACATGACAAAGAAATCGATAAGAAAACGAGCCGTATTCGAGTCAACTTGTTCCATATTCCCCTCCATTAACTATGCTTGTTCTGACAAAATACACGAAAATCTTAAGTATGCACAATAAAAACAGAACGAAATCGAGCTACGAATTACCTTCGTCCTGCGACGAGGGTAATGGACTGGTCTAAATCTAAAGGAATCTAAGGCAAATGCTTCATTGTAGAACAAAACTAGCAAGACAACTCTGACTGCTCTAAATCTGACGTTCGCATCACGTTTTTGCCAACGCAGGTGTTTTCGGCAACGCACGCTAAGAAACTCGGGAAATTACCCAAGTATCACTTGTGGCTTAGCGTTAGCTGCATAATGGTTTATAAACTTGCAGTCTCTTTTGGGGAGAAACCGTTCTAGTTTTGATCTCTGTTGAACTAAAGTTACAGCCAACTGTTTCTCAACCACGAATGTTACTAATCATGTATGATCTTTCATTTCTCAAACTCATTAATAATTCATCAAGTGATAAACTAATTGTGTGCCCGCATTTAGGTCACATGGATGCCCCTTGATACCGCGGTAAAGAACAGCGTGTTTGGATATCTAAACACTTGTCTTTGGAAATCAATTAGAAAAAGCAATACACAAGTTAAACAAAGCTTTATTACTTCTATTGTTTGGTGTTCACATTTACGTTTACAGTGCCATTCAAAAGCGTTCCTGAGTTCAGTAAACATTTAACGCGTACTGTTTACAATTTCGTTCTTATTAGCAACTTCTTGGGCGAATTTTGTGAGCCAACAGTTTAGGGAAAGAAAAGACTAGCTAGGTCCTCCAACTTCTCTTCGAGACTTTGCACACGGTGAAGATGATAATCTTTGAACATGCTTCTGAACATTTTTCTTCTTTTTCTTTTTTTCTTCCTGTACAACTCGCCTCGACTAGCTTATGCTATATGCGAGTAGTACATGTTCCTTTAATTGTTAATTATTAATAAAGTTTATTTGTTGTTGTGGTTGTTGTTGTTGTTGTTGTTGTTCCCGGATCAAATATACAGAATTTTTGCGCGCGCGCTGCTTGCCAAGTTCTGAAGACCTCAACGGTCCACTTGACTTTGTACTGTGTACTTTCAGGGTTGGACTGTACAAGCAAAGAATCTTCTTCCTGCCTACTTTCGAGCGGGCGAAACCGGCAAGATTCATCCTCAGCTAGCCCGTCCATGTTTCGGAGCTAGCAGGACGCCACTAAATGCAAAGTTTGACTACTTGAAATAAACGCGCTTCAGTTGTGAAAAACACGGACATTATCATCACAAACTGTGCGCTGATTAAACAAAAAAGGCAAAAATCACATGCTTATGTGATTTATGCTTTCTTCTGTTTGTTTGCTTTCTTTTTTCTTTTGTTTGCAATTAGGCGCGGATTGAGAAGCCATTTCAAAAACTCGTGCTTTGCGTTTTACCGGGGTTTCCAAACACTCGAAAACAAGAATTTTCGCAACTTTTGCAAAGTTTTGTCTCAATTCGCTTCTGGCAACATGATCGTACCGTTACCTAAATCCCAAACACGTCATCCAGCGCGCGCACGAGCTCCCCTTCATCTCCCACACATGCTTTTTTGACACGACGTGTTACGCAGGATTTGCAAGTAGCAGTTTTCCCAGTAAAATCATCGCGTAAGCCAAGAGATGACAACAGCAGACATAGGTAAACTATTCATTCTTTTCCTTCCTTCATTTACTCTCTCCCTAATCAGCAAGTTTGTGTGCTCCCTTTGGTTTTACATTGTAGTGTAAATTAGTCAATGCCATGTTCTTATCGGGCGTTTACTGATTGAGGAGAGAGATTAATAAGTTTACAGATTTGACTTTAAAAAGCGTACAGATTTCGGGCATGCAGATTTCTGCGATAAACTGAACTGATTCGCAGATTTCTATAATACGCTAGATCGTGGATCATGGGAAAAGCTAGCCTGTGTGACAGGCCGTAGAAGGACTGGAGAGAAGTCAAAATGAGCGCGGGAGGATTCAGCACGCTTCAAACCCTTACACGCTTCGCGCGCTCAATCATCCTGCGCTTGGCGCGCTCGTCTTTCCCCTTCCCCTCCCCTTCGGCTAAGAAAAAGCGAGAAGAGGCCGGTCCAGAAAAGAAAGCAATTGTAACAATTGTAGAGTTTGCCTGCAGGTAAATCTAAAAGTAACATATGGCGACTGTGAGGCAAAACTTGTGCAAATATACTTAAGGTTATTCCTCAAAATTGCACTGCGCATCCTTTCTGCGCATAATTTATGGCGTCATTTAGCGCGCTCTCGTGCACGTGCACACTGAAAACATGGCGGATTTGCCTTGATAGTGAGCTCTTTAGGTTGAAAAATGGCTATAGCTCACCAACGAGCATGGGCACCCCAATTTTTTTTCCAGTCATTGTAATCAACTTATCATAAACTTTGCTTGAGGAAAGACTGATCTGATTTCTATTGCTGAAAATTGAATAAATAGCGAAAATAGCAAGTAAAACTGTGGGCTTTTCTATTTTGCCCTATGTTAACCATGTCAAGAAATTTGGTTGAAATTTTAATCAAGGATTCAGCTTTCTGCCTGAATCAAACTTAAAAAGTTTATTTGTGTCCGATACAATGCATTGACTCCAGTTTAATGCGTGTTCTCATGAGTCTCGGTCACAAAAATTTACAATTATTACTGGGAATGCGTTCTTGTAATAAGCGTTAAATAATGCCAAAATGGGTCATTTTCAATGCCCCAGTGCTCCTTAATGAGTGTGGGCACCCCCCTTTTTTATTTCAAAATTGAAGTTCTCATATGATAAATATTCAGTGGGCAAAGTTTGAACGAAAATCTATTGCCAGTTTT
>JAHPZR010038058.1:5000-25944 GCA_019787425.1 Platygyra sinensis | reverse complement strand
ACGGCTACAAAAACGCAGAACCTGTCGTGCCTGAAAGGTGGAAAAACGGTCTACTGTGTGCGGTCGCCACAAAATATCCAAGGCGGCGAAGATATTTGGGTTCAGCATGTAGTCGTCTTTACTGGCTAGCCTGGATAACTCATCAGCCTCTTGGTTAAATTCTCTTGGGACCCATTCAGGCTCCAAATGAATCTGGTACTGTTTGCAGAGTGTGTAAATGGCAACAGCTTCTGAATGGAGTTTAGGCTTTGGACTGCCTACCTTGAGGATGCGTTCCACATTCATATTGGCAGTCCTATGTCGTACCGTTTTTCCTGCCAATTTCTCCCCGTGGACATAAGCACCAGTCTTGTTCCTCTGAGTTCCCTCCATGTTGAGCTCTCCCTGCTCTGAGCCTCAGACCAGCTGCCTGCCACACTGGTGCCTCCAACATTCACACAGTAACCACCCCATCCGAGTCAGTTGCATCCAAATAGGCAATGACGTCTATCTTGGGATCAGTCTTCCAGATAGGCTGGCCATGACAGTCGTCAAAACTCTCCTTCCAAAACTGCACTTCCCGCATTGCTTCAGGGGAGAGGGCAATGTGCTGTGACCAGAATTCAGCAGAAAGAATATCATAATACATAGCTCTTGTCCACAAACGACTGACTGGGCCAAGTGCTAACGCCATAGAAACAATTGACCCCACCAGGCCTGCCAACGACGGGCTGTGACCGAAGAGTTGTGACGTACTACAAGGTCAATCCTATCCTCAGGCTTTTTAAACGTCGAAGTGGAACTTGGATGATGCCCTCTCTCAGATTGAGGATAAAACCGAGCAATTCTCCTACTTGGGTTGGCTCCCAGGAACATTTTTCAGGATGAGCGACAAAACCACTGGCTGCAATGTCCTCTCTAACTTTCTTGGATGCTGCCCTCGCTGTATCCGAGGACTTCTCAACACCTGCCCCATCGTCCAAATAGGTAAAAATATGGATACCTTGCTCTCTCCAGTGTTTGACTAAGGCTTTCTGTATTTTTGTAAAGACATAGGGTGCAGAAGCTAAGCCAAAGGGAAGGACTGAGAACACAATCCATTTCTTTACACCAGCCAGAGTCCAGCTAAAACCAAGGTATTTTTGGTGGGTAGGTAAAATGTCCACATGGTGGTATCCCGACTTATAATCGAATTTGAAGAACCAGTCCCCCAACATAAAAATGTCTCTTGCCGTTCGAATATCTTCGTACTTAAACTTAGGAATACGCAGAAAGTTGTTGACATATCTAAGATCCAGGATTAGCCTTTTCTTAACACTGTTTGTAACAACCCAATGGACTAACAACCTCAGTTTCTGAAAGACTAACTTCTCTTATGCAACCAGACAAAAGCAGTTCCTCGATTTGCTCTGCGACAAATTGTTTCTCATCCCAGGCTGATTTATGGTTCTCCATTTCCTTTGCGGGTGGTAATTCTACAAATGGCAGGGCGTAGCCATCCCTAATAATGGAAGTAACGCAAGCTAAAGGCTCCTGTTCGTTTCACTCCGCGTGTAAGCTCAAAAACGGGGATTTCAAGCCTAGATAGGTTAAATTGTTGATTTCACATTAATGCGTGACAGCAAAGATGTTGATTTCACTTAAAAAAGAGAGAAATGTTCGTTTCATGCAGCGCATAAGCTCAAAAACATCAATTTCAGGCCTAGATAGGTTAAGCATGTTGATTTCACGTTGATATGTGACAGCAAAGATGTTGATTTCACTTAAAAAAGAGAGAAATGTTCGTTTCATGCAGCGCATAAGCTCAAAAACATCAATTTCAGGCCTAGATAGGTTAGCATGTTGATTTCACGTTGATATGTGACAGCAAAGATGTTGATTTCAGTTTTAAAAGAGCAAAATGTTCATTTCATGCAGCGCGTAAGCTCAAAAACGGCCATTTCAGGCCTTGATAGGTTAAAATGTTGATTTCATGTTAAAGCGTGACAGCAAAGATCTCCATTTCACTTAGAGAACAACAAAATGTTAACTGGCTGCAACATATATAGAGGATATTACACGGTGGCGAGAAGATATGAATTTTATGTTCGAGTGGCAAGAACAATATCTCACAAGTGAGTGAAGCTCACTCGCAAGATATTGTTCTTGCCACGAGAACATAAAATTCATTTATTATATAGAGGAGAGTGTTTTACTGGGAACTAAACCACTCGTAGATTCCACACGCCACTTCATCCGGGACCCGAGTGGCGTATTTTCCGTATGTCACCTTTGTGAGTGTCGTATCGTTCAATGATGTCACGATTCACGCCTTTTGCTTTTGTTGAATTGGTTTGTTGTTTAAGATATAGTCCCCATATAATAAAAAGAACATTACACATTGGCTCGAAGATATGAATTTTATGTTCTCGTGGCAAGAACAATAGATATGTTTTTCCTGCCGGCTGAGCTTGCGAAAGAGGCAGGAAATGAAGTTCCCTCACACTGAATGGGGAACTTGGGTACAAGCCAGGATGTTAGTTTCATGCTCTGTCACGTGAGTCAGTTTTCTTTTCTTGCCAGACAGTGCAACAGTTTTGTTCGTTCTTTACATAAAAAACAGCGTTTTCAATTCGCAGTTATCAAGTTATGCCGCCTAAATCGAGGGCTACTCAACATCTTTTGGCCCATAACGTTAGTCCCGCAAGAGAGTCTCGAAAACGTTCACGGAGCGAACGCCAAGAGGCAGAGGCTCGCTGCGAGTCATCCAAAGGTTCCCGCCATAATTTTCCACCAAGGAAAGAACCCCGCTCGAGGTCAAAATCATCTAGCCACTCGAAGTCGAAGTCTTCTGGCCGCTCAAACTCGCCGGACAACACACCATCGTGGGCAAAAAAGCTCCTAGAGGCGCACGAAAGGAGTGAGGAGCGGCTGCAATTTCTCGAGAAGGAATTGAAGTCTCGGCCGTCTACGGAGCGATGCCGTACAAGCTCGCCACAACCTGAATTCAAGTATAAAAGAAACAAGATACAGTATGAACTAAATGAGAAAGTGCTAGATAAATTGGAAGTGGCCGCCTCTGCTAGTGACGAAAAAGCCCAGAACGATGCCTTGGAAGACGGTAAGAAAATCCTCAAGGAAAGAAATAAACATATTGTTAGCCGAAAAGTACGGCTGGGAGGCTGGCGATTGTTATGTACAGGAACCTTTAGCTGGCGACTCCGATGATGAAAAACGCATCAGGCGGGCAGTCACAGAGAGCAAAACGTTGAAGGCGGAAAGCAAGAAGCCTTTGAAACCTCGGGCACAACTAATTGGCCGTTCTCAGCAGTCGTTCACCTCGAACCAGAATTCCTCCAGCGTGAGGCGGATAGTTATTCCCGCGTTGAGGCAAAAATTGGATGCAAGCCAAAACGAAGGGTGTTTTCGTTGCAGAAGACCTGGGCACTTCGCAAAAACCTGCCGTACACCTATCCCCTCAACCACAACGGGAAAAACATACTGAGATAGCTTCTCAACCACGTTTCAATTGTGATGTTGATATTTATTTGAACTATGATTTGGATGCACGGACCGAGTCTGAACTAAGTTTGGTGGAATTGTACAACAGACTAGGAATGTCAGAACACGATTTGAACACTGATATCACCAGCGACGTTCCAAATTTAGTAGACATACATGGCCTGACCGTGGCAAGTTGTCCAGCCAGGGACAGTCCTGCAGAAGGTCCTGTTTGTGTTAAAGGTCGGTTGAGGGATCATCTCAGTTTTTGGCAAGGAATTAATGCAAATCGTTGGGTTACTTCCATTATTAGGGATGGCTACGCCCTGCCATTTGTAGAATTACCACCCGCAAAGGAAATGGAGAACCATAAATCAGCCTGGGATGAGAAACAATTTGTCGCAGAGCAAATCGAGGAACTGCTTTTGTCTGGTTGCATAAGAGAAGTAAGAAAATCCTCAAGGAAAGAAATAAACATATTGTTAGCCGAAAAGTACGGCTGGGAGGCTGGCGATTGTTATGTACAGGAGCCTTTAGCTTGCGTTACTTCCATTATTAGGGATGGCTACGCCCTGCCATTTGTAGAATTACCACCCACAAAGGAAATGGAGAACCATAAATCAGCCTGGGATGAGAAACAATTTGTCAGCAGAGCAAATCGAGGAACTGCTTTTGTCTGGTTGCATAAGAGAAGTTAGTCTTTCAGAAACTGAGGTTGTTAGTCCATTGGGTGTTGTTACAAACAGTATTAAGAAAAGGCTAATCCTGGATCTTAGATATGTCAACAACTTTCTGCGTATTCCTAAGTTTAAGTACAAAGATATTCGAACGGCAAGAGACATTTTTATGTTGGGGGACTGGTTCTTCAAATTCGATTATAAGTCGGGATACCACCATGTGGACATTTTACCTACCCACCAAAAATACCTTGGTTTTAGCTGGACTCTGGCTGGTGTCAAGAAATGGATTGTGTTCTCAGTCCTTCCCTTTGGCTTAGCTTCTGCACCCTATGTCTTTACAAAAATACAGAAAGCCTTAGTCAAACACTGGAGAGAGCAAGGTATCCATATTTTTACCTATTTGGACGATGGGGCAGGTGCTGAGAAGTCCTCGGATACAGCGAGGGCAGCATCCAAGAAAGTTAGAGAGGACATTGCAGCCAGTGGTTTTGTCGCTCATCCTGAAAAATGTTCCTGGGAGCCAACCCAAGTAGGAGAATTGCTCGGTTTTATCCTCAATCTGAGAGAAGGCATCATCCAAGTTCCACTTCGACGTTTAAAAAGCCTGAGGGATAGGATTGACCTTGTAGTACGTCACAACTCTTCGGTCACAGCCCGTCAGTTGGCAGGCCTGGTGGGGTCAATTGTTTCTATGGCGTTAGCACTTGGCCCAGTCAGTCGTTTGTGGACAAGAGCTATGTATTATGATATTCTTTCTGCTGAATTCTGGTCACAGCACATTGCCCTCTCCCCTGAAGCAATGCGGGAAGTGCAGTTTTGGAAGGAGAGTTTTGACGACTGTCATGGCCAGCCTATCTGGAAGACTGATCCCAAGATAGACGTCATTGCCTATTTGGATGCAAGTGACTCAGGATGGGGTGGTTACTGTGTGAATGTTGGAGGCACCAGTGTGGCAGGCAGCTGTCTGAGGCTCAGAGCAGGGAGAGCTCAACATGGAGGGAACTCAGAGGAACAAGACTGGTGCTTATGTCCACGGGGGAGAAATTGGCAGGAAAAACGGTACGACATAGGACTGCCAATATGAATGTGGAACGCATCCTCAAGGTAGGCAGTCCAAAGCCTAAACTCCATTCAGAAGCTGTTGCCATTTACACACTCTGCAAACAGTACCAGATTCATTTGGAGCCTGAATGGGTCCCAAGAGAATTTAACCAAGAGGCTGATGAGTTATCCAGGCTAGCCAGTAAAGACGACTACATGCTGAACCCAAATATCTTCGCCGCCTTGGATATTTTGTGGCGACCGCACACAGTAGACCGTTTTTCCACCTTTCAGGCACGACAGGTTCTGCGTTTTTGTAGCCGTTGGCTAAATCCATGTACTGAAGGCATAGATGCCTTCACCCTTGACTGGTCAACTGGATTTTCCCTCCCCCCTACTTGATACCAAGGGTACTAACACACATGGAACATGGTGGGGAAATGGGAACTCTGGTCATCCCATTGGCAGGAAATGAAGTTCTCTCACACTGAATGGGGAACCTGGGTACGAGTCAGGATGTTAGTTTCACGCTCTGTCGCGTGAGTCAGTTTTCTTTTCTTGCCGGACAGTGCAACAGTTTTCCCACCCTCCCACCCCTTAGCGAGTTATTGCCTAGAGTTTATTCTGGAAGTGTATCAACAATTTTTGGTAGTTTTTTAGCCTTTTTTGTCGACTCTAATTCTGTGATGTTGATAGAATTGTCAATAAAGTGCTGTTGCATTGTCGTGTGGCAGACAAAAATGCATTCAGTGTGTGAGAAATTGTTATTGCCACTCGAACATAAAATTCATATCTTCTTGCCACCGTGTAATATCCTCTAGATCTTCGAGCCAACATGTAATGTTCTTTTTGTTATATGGAGACTAAATATAACAAAAGCAAAAGGCGGGAATCGTGATGTCATTGAATGATACGACACTCACAAAGGTGACATGGAAAATATGCCACTCGGGTCCCGGATGACAGATGAAGTATGGAATCTACGAGTGGTTTAGTTCCCAGTAAAACACTCTCCTCCATATAATAAATAACCTGCGATCAGGCGTCCTTTCTTTTTGCGGCGGGAAGGTACGCCGATACAATTACTTGAATATTTGTCTGTTGCTAGTCCAGAATCTGGACTTTTCTCTGATTGGTCAAGAAACAAAAGGTAATTAGAACTAAGCCACGATTGGTTACCTGTGTGGCAGTGTGATTTCCGGTCAAAGAAATGTTAGTTAGTTAGTTAGTTAGTTAGTTAACATTGTGACTGAAAAGCCCTGTTGAAGGGAGTCCCAATAAAGTCTGTCTGTATGTATGTAAATGCCGCGAGCTGATGGCGTCTGTTGAGGCGAGCGAAGAGAGCGAGTTTTTATCAGCTTTGTCACAAAACTCTCAAAGATGAACAAATATAATGCTTTCATAGAATCGTATGCCATGGGAGATATGTTTTGGCCGTGCTGCCGACGGAATTCGGCAAGAGCGCTATTTGTCAGTTAATTCCAAAAGTGTTGTTTCATATGGGCAGTACAGCCAACACCACATCAAAAACAACCGTTGCTTTTTGTTGGCTTACAAAGAGAACAGTACCTTTAACAATTGACATGCTAGACGCACAAGGATAGCATTTCTTGTTCTGCCTCTGAAACTTACTCATTTATGAACGAAACAGGAGGATGCGTTTTACTGTACAGCACTGTATGTAAATTCACCGCTGTTCGCGCCTTGGGTAATTTCAGCCCACGAATCGACTTCCGGTAATTCCGATTGATTCACTATCTGATGGCATCACCGACATTCTCACTGACAGATGTTTTAACTAGGGGCCGGCAGATGAATAGTCAAGTAATTGTATCAGGCGTTCCTTCCCGCCACGAGAAAAAAGGACGCCTGATCGTAGGTTATATAATAAAAGCTCAAAAATGTAGGGCTGACAGAATAACTCTTTTGTGTAATGTACAGGTCTCCTTACATCTGCAAGGCCTCTGATCCTAGAAGTTTGAAACACTACAAATTATACCGATTTGAAATAAAATCAACGCAACCTGGATCACAGATCTATGTTTCAATCGATCGCTTCTTGTTGGCCATTATTATGCTGAAATAAAAAAAGAAAAAACATGCTCTGCAATTAAAGTGTGATTTAGTAAGTCTTGTCTCGTCTTGCTAAATCAAACGTGATCGAAATGCATACCAGGAAGGTTCTTTTACACCTCGTGCGCAGGTAAAACATGGCAGATATTACAAGAGAAATTTTATAAGTCTAAAAGCAGTTCTCACTTTCCAAACTTTGATGCTAGCAACGCTTGGCAAATGGGCCACAACTCACGACAGAGTTTTTTTCGTGGACAAGAACTGCTCTTAGACTCTGCTGCCTTCATCGACCTTACTTTGAACACTGATAACTTGCTCTTATATCAGTTGCATTGGAAGTTACAGAACACATTTTGCTTCTTTAAAATGTGCTGGTGACTTACGGGTTTTTCGAGGCTTTCTGATGCCTATCAACCCCAAGGCAGGCTATAAGGTACTTAAAAACAATGCTAAAGATATAAGTCGAAAGAGCTGTAATGCATTGCATCTCTTTTCTATTGGAATGGCATTTGCTTTGACACTAGATCAAAATTAACGTGTTATGTTTCATCACAATAACCTGTGTAAAAAATGTCTCCAGTTTTCCGCTCTGTAAGCAATTTTTTTAAAATAGATTAAGGTATTATAGTAAACACATTTAAAAGATCTTTAAACTACACGGCAAATGGTAACATTTTTGGTACGTTTTTAATAACAAAATCGTTGCAAAAGTGCTTTTAGTGTCCCTGACAGCCTTCCTCTGGTTCAGCTAAAATACAGTCTAAATACCTTTTGCTCACAACCAGAAACTAATCACATGTTAAATAGGCTTGCCGCTTCCATTTTGCAACAAAAAATGTAGGGGAACTACGTGTTTTTTAAAATTATTGATCTTTTTTGAAAACTTTTATGGTGCCTGTTACATTTTTTCCTAACACCTCTCCAGTAAGTAAGACTTCTGCATTTCTGCGCGTGCTCTACGCCATCTGCAGGTATATGTTTACAGTTGGATTTCAGTGTAATATTCGAAAGATAACAGCTAGGTTTTCAGCTAGAAAACGTTAACAGTTAGTGGTTAGTAATATGCTGATATCCCTAGTTTAAGTACAGGTTCATTAAAATTAATTTGGTCACTGTAGGAAAATTTTGCTTTAATTTTAGTCGTGTACTTGGTGGTGTAGTAGATTGCATCAATGTCAACCCCAGCACGCGCATGCTTAAATCATGGCTCACTTGATGCGTAGAATGTTTGCACACTAACAAAAGTAGGCACCGTCCTTAACTGGAATTGAAATGCTATATATATCTTCCAATCACTGGTCGGTGTAATTCCTGCATTTAGTCGCTAGTGGTTTAGGACTTGTTTCCATATCTCAAAATGCCCTTGGATACGTTGTGATGCGTACACAAAGTAAATACTGATTAGGCCTAAGCACTGAAAATACTGATTAGGCCTAAGCACTGAAGTACTGATTAGGCCTAAGCACTGAAGTACTGATTAGGCCTAAGCACTGAAATACTGATTAGGCCTAAGCACTGAAAATACTAATTAGGCCTAAGCACTGAAAATACTGATTAGGCCTAAGCACTGAAAATACTGATTAGGCCGAAGCGCTGAAAATACTTATTAGGCCTAAGCGCTGAAAATACTCAGGGTTCTTGCTAATTTTTTGCATAGAAGGTAAAAAAACAAAAATAGCAGGTAACTTTGTTACCTGCCCCTCTCGCTGGGGGTGTGGGGGCGCATAGACCCCCACCGGGGTCCAGGGGCAGTGCCCCGGTGGGGGTCCAGGGGCAAAGCCCCCGAAAGCTACTGGGTTTTCGGTGATTGAAAGTGTCTTTTGACATGTCTCGTGGCACCCTTTTTCATGAGCCAAGAAATTCTTGTTATAGCCAAAGTCATCGTTTTTTATTGATTAAATCAGTTACATTAATAGTACTCTTTTGATAAAATGTTGTAATCAATCCAGATAAATACTTTGCTAATGCCGGGCTAGTGAATTCAAGTGTTAACTTGACGTTGGTATCGATCACTGTCGCGTGTCAGCAGCTGTTAAATTAATTTAATACTCAGCAAAAATGAAGTAGGTTATACTATTTTAATGATTTTCACTCACCACCGCTTTTCTGACGCTTTGGTTGAAAACCAAATTCCTGAAATTCCGACAGACCTTTCTGTCGTTTTCCACTTGTGGACGCCATTTTGTAAACGTTTCTCAATGGATTATGGGGCGTTTCACCTGGCCGCGAGAGGAATGGAAAGAAAACGTGGCGGACGTCGTCTCGAGGGGTGAATTGGCAAAAACAAGCTGGATTGCTTCAACAAATTTTGTATTTTCAAAGCGGTAACATCTGCTTGATATCTTCACAGCATTGGTCGGAAGGGGAAAGCAATATTTTTCCATAAACGCAACGGGATTCACCTTTCAACAGACGAACATTCGTTGGATACTTTCAGCGAAACAGCCGGTAACATTTACTTGAACAGCCGGTTAAAATAACCGGTTACCGGCTCTTAACAAGAACCCTGATACTGATTAGGCCTAAGCACTGAAAATACTGATTAGGATTAGGGTTAATGGTTAGCTTCTTTATAGGGTTCGGGTGTTCGGTGTAGTACTTAACTCAAATCGTGACCTTGCAGTGAATCCTCGGTGGTCTAGTGGTTAGGAGGGAAGACTGCTGATCTGGTACGCCGGGTTCGAATCTCTCTCGTCACACCAAAATTTTTTTCCTTTATAATTGAAGAGACTTGCACTTAGACAACATTTGTTGACCAGAAACTAAGTCTCTGTGTCAAGAAACTTAGAAATTTCATATAAGTGTAAGTGAATAGGGAGAGGGCACTTTGAGATATGGAAGTCATTACGCTAGTGAGCCGGGAACACCAGAAACGTTTGTACGTGCAGAAGTTCCTGTTGAAACGTGTATCATAAATTGAGGAATTTTGTCGTTTTCTTAAAATGCTAGGAGTATCAAAAAGTCATTCCGTGAGAGATAAATATTGTTGACTGCTTTCAAGGTTTACACTTTGGGAACATCGAAAGGAGTACCATAATGACACTAATATATAGATTTAGGCCAGCCTAAAAGTGTAGCTTCTTCGCCGGGTTGTTCAGTGCCCGATAGAGCTAACCCAAGAAAAGGTAGAATGTTGATTTGAGTTTTGTAACTTTGCGGTGAGGTTTTCTATTTCCTGTTTGAATGTCTGTTTTGAGTTTTATAATCACCATAACAAAGGAGCAAAAAAAACATTTGTACAGAAGAAAAAGTTACAATTCGAATAAATTTTAATCCTGGGCTAGTGTTTTGCCAGCTTCCAAACAATCCTGGCCTGTTTCTGACATGAGCCCGCGATCCATTCAAAAACCAGCACTTGGTCAGCGGTCAACTTCAAAAAAACATGTGACCTCGATGAGCTGTACATTTGCGCCTGCGATATGGTCACGTGATACTGGTCAGCAGAGACCTTGTTTTGACAGCTGTCAATTGATCATAACACGGATGCCCTATTGGCCATGCCGAAATTCAACAGGGGACTGGGGCGAGTTTCAAATTTTAACCAATCGATAAACTGACACCACCACATGAAAGATCATGTCGAGATTGGTAATTTGACCAAGTATGATGCTTTTAGGGTGAACAGAGACCAAGTTATGAACCTTGAAACATGGTTCAAAATCAATACAAACGTCTCTAATTTTGAGACAGCGTCCCCCAAAACCATATAAACTCTTAAAATTTCTTATCAATTTTGTGACAACCGTAAAATCCCATCATGCATCTACTATTTGAAAGAAGCTGCGATGAAAATTGCTATGTTTGCACATTGTAAACAGTATTACGGAAATCATAAAAAATTTTAAGAGTTTGTATGATTTTGGGGGACATTGTCTCAAAATTAGAGACATTTGTATGGATTTTGAACCATATTTCAAGGTCCATAGCTCGGTCTCTGTTTGCCCTAAAAGCATCATACTTGGTCAAATGACCAATCTTAACATGATCTTTCATGTGGTGGTGTCCGTTTATCGATTAGTTAAAATTTGAAACTCGCCCCAGTCCCCTGCTGAATTTCGGATTGTTTGGGATTTGGGTAACGGTACGATCATGTTGCGAAAAGTGAATTGAGACAAAACTTTGCAAAAGTCGCTGAAATTCTCCAACTGTCGCAAAAGTATTTGAAAACAAACTCGGCCAAGTTGTAGAGAAACTTTCCGACCTCATTTTGTGTTTGTTTGGTTTCGTAAAAGCAACGAAATTCAGAGATTCGAGAGAATATTCACAGTGCGTTCAAAATGTTTTGGCAAAGAGTTGCCTCCCTTGTCAAATATTATACAAACCAAACAAAAATTTTGCTGAGCGCGGAAAGGCCTAGGTACGAGTTTAGTGCTAGAGTGTTACGCAGGATTTTTAAGCAGCGGTTTTCCCAGTAAAATCTGGTAAGATAAGAGATGACAAGAGGAGACAAAGGTAAACCATTCATTCATTCATTTACTCTCTCCCTACTCAGCAAGAGTGTGTGCCCCCTGTGATGGGGCTTCGCGCGCTCAAGCTCCGCTATTATTTTCTCACTGATGAGAACCAATCGACTTTACACTCAAAACGTTTGAACCGGGCGTTTGAACTATCCGTAAATCGGGAACTACGCAAAGTCCACAACCATTTCAGGTCAGCATAAGAAATTTTCTTCCGCTAATAAACAGCTGAAACAGGGAAAACGTTAGTCTCATAGTTGAACGGTCTTTCAGCTGTTTACGTACAAAGCATGTCGAAAATATCGAAAGATGGTTGAAAGACGCCTAAATGCCCGTGAGTAAGTGAGTGAATAATGAAAACATAACAATGAAAGCGGGTATAAGAAGAAAAACAACCTTACCCTCTACTCTTCTTTCTGTTCCTCTAAAGAAACATGCAATGTCGATTTTGCGCGCCATACAGCTCAGCCATCACAAGTCTCTCAAATCCTCTCGTTCGCAGTCTCGTTCGCACGGACCAACGACTCAACCTTTGCGATCAGCGGGTTTATCTGAAAGATTTTCCTTGTGGTATAACTGACACCAGGAGACACCAACTTCGTTTTTCGTCAATATTTATATTATCGGACGAGAAAAAAAATTCGGGCGAAGAAGAGCGTTCTTGACTGTTCTTCGCCCGAATTTTTTTCTCGCCGGTTTAGACTTTTTCTCGCCCCCACTAACTGCCCCTGGGTCTCAGAGGATGAGTCGATGATATATAAACTCAACCATCTTGAACTTGAAAGGCCCTGGGTACAATGTGGATGGACACCACAATGTACCATATATTAAGTACCAGGCGACAGTCAACGGGACAGTTTGTTTTGAGCTTTTGGCGGCAAAAATAAAAATTTTGCTCTAAATTTAGATTGCTCGACCGATTGCCGCATTCTAAGTGTACCTTCTCGAATCGAGAGTGATAACAAAACAACCAACTTGACGAGCTGCTTTTTAGTCTAAAGGGTATAAGCTTTGTTTAGCACCGTTCACTGTTCGTCGGTCTGAATTTGGTCATAGCATGATGATGGAGGCTGCTGTCAAAGACGAATTAGAACAGTTTTTAATAAGCAAGAACATTTCTGCAGAATCCTTAAGGTATGATGATTGTAGCTCCCAGCTATTTGGTACAGTTTTATCTAAAATATCATAAAGGCCTCAGGTTTTCATTATAATCTTCTTTCTTCTGTAGCTCTGTGGATGAGATCGTTCTTGGTTATATTGTAAGTGTCCTGGAACAACTTGGAGAAGATCAAGAATTTGATGTTAATGACTTTGTTGAAATGATGGCTGCTTATATCCCAAGGTTTGATACAGTCTCCAGGTACCTGCATTCAACTCGTTTATGAGCTTATAGTATTAAAGCTTAATAATAGTGATAACGTAAATCTGATACGCTTATCAAGGTGGGCACTGTGAAATAAAACAAACAAGAAATGAATCGATTAAAAGAAACAAGACGATCTAAGATCGTAAGTCGGGCTGTAGCTACTGCTAGTTTGATCATCTGCGGTGCACAGCGGTTCGATGCATGTCTCAAAGAAATATGAAGCTGTAATCTTTCTGATAATATATATCTCTGTATTTCACAATGAAAACATGGCTTATTTAAGCTAACATTTGCTTCACAGCCTTAATATCGACTTATTGTTTTTTACCATGACATTTTGGTAGTGTAACATTTCTCCTTTAAGAGAATTAATCTAGTTCAATTAGCAAAAACTAAAGCGATAACTCATCTTTTGACCTGCGTGACAGTCTTTTTGGGCAAGCTTTTGCATTGTGTGACATTATATGACAGTGGAAAAACGTGCTCCATTTAATACAAAACGGCGAAGAACCTTATCGAGCTTAAACGTTGTAAAATGTCAAGTGCCCGAAGAGGTCATTTATCTGATAAAACTAAAACCTCGGAATAAACGGTACTTTTTAAAAAAGTAAGACTTATGTCTGCGTCACACGAATACCAAGAACACATCAAATTTATCTGTCACCACAGCATGCGAATATAATATGCACTCAGATACGACAAACTAATGCCACAAATAAAAAATGACAGATGGTAATGTGATCTGTTTGAGCAAAAACATAATAAATGTATTAATCAGGACATCGGTCACATAAATTTTTCAATTCACTCTGATGGAAGCCATGTCTGCAGTCAAACAAGTACAAGGCATCTTTGTTGATGTTTCCTAGACTTTGATCACAATGTACCCTGTCTTTATCAATACTTAAAACTTTCGTAAATGTTAATCTGTCGTCTGAAGTAACACTTTGTCCACATTTTCTGCTCGTCAATAACTCATTTGATTTCTGGGACCTTCGCTAAATTATTCATTTCGCACGTACATTTATGCATCAACTTCGCTCGGAAATGCTAAATCATAGGCGACGAGTGAGGTTTTTTGAGCCCGTGAGACTGAACACCCAAACCCTTGCTTTCACTAAAACTGCTGGACGCCAGATCCTCAATGAACGCCCAACTTCGATATCATGGAAAGAAGGTTGAGCCTGCATTACGTGTCTGCGGTATTGCCCATTGCACGTGACTGAGCTTGACAGGAAATACAAGGGTAAACCTATAGTCGGTCACCCAACTAATAAAAGTTTATATGTTTGGTTTTCCCTTATTTCAGATTATTATAATTCATTTTAAGACAAAAGAATCAAAATTTATCAACCAAAGACAAATTCACATAAGCACTCAAACCCCAGGCAGCCCCGACGCTGAATACAGTTAGTGCGTGACATTATGCGGTTGGCCACTGTATTACAATAATCATTTTAGTCGTTTATTAGACAATGTATGAGAATGCTTCAAAAATTGCTCTAAATGCTACACTGTATGTGCAAAAAATAATTTAAACAGGGCTTGCAAAATATTTTAATTCCATCTTGCCCGTTGGGCAAGTAACCCTTAAATTTGCTTGCCCAGGGCACTTCCCGCTTGCCAAGTTTTCAGACTCATGAATAATTCATGAACCCAAGAATGGAAGTAAAACTACAGGGCTGGCGGGTTTTAATGTAATTATAGGCGTACGGGACGGGAGGGCGGAGGGGCACTGCAGCAACCTGGTTCCAGAAATTTTTGATATTTTTTGGCCAAAACGCTGACATTTGTCTTGTCGAAATAGAGTTAAGGTCAAATGATATGAGGATCCAGGTATTCTGTTGTGGAAAAGCCACATCAGTTTTTGTGTATCGTGAAAATCCACGATTTGGTAAATATTTTAAAGTGGCCTGCATGCAATTTCTCACAAAAATGCTCAAAAAAAAAAACAAAAGAAGACGTTTTGTTCTTCTGTTCCTTTATTTGATCTGGTGCAAAAATATGAAGTATGACAAAAGTAAACATCTTTATGCATTTTTGCGGCATAACCAGCGTTGTTAAACGTGACAAAGTGAGTAAAGACTGCGTACCAATATAAAAACAAAAATTCTTCACCTGAGGCACTCTAGTCCGTCGACTGGGAGTGGCTGCAAGTATCTTGAAAACTAGAAATTGTTCAGTATGCAAAACTGGTAACTCAAAACGAAAAATATCAGAAGTTGCCAAAAAGCTGCTGAGCAACTTGTGGAAAGCCCTATTATTATTTCCATCAACAAAACAATAACAAAAGAATCAAAGCAAGTAAAGACAACACTTTTGTTTTTGCATTGGATCTGAAATGAGCCGTAATGAATGGCCCTAAAAGAGCTGTTTTAAAATTTTTCTTGAATTTTTCATACAAGGAAGAATTGATAAGTTCCTGATTTTACTAGGCTGTAGTATCAACAAGGTAAATAGAGTATAAATGGTTTGAAAAAACTATTTTTGGAATGATGACAGTTTCATTAGATGTGAGAGTTGTGAACGTTTTTGTTTTCACTTCTCTTTGGAGTGCATTTGAATTGTACTCACGCTTTCGGGTGTTGTGTAATATTTTTTGGGCAATGAGGTCACTGCCCTCAAGGTCTGAAGCTGCTCGTATGCCTATGAATGTAATAAACCCATTTTGACTGTAGTCCTCTCTGTGCTGATCACTTTCATGTTTACTTACTTCCTAGTTCCTGTATTACACGCTGGGTATCTTCGTTATGATGCAGCCTTGAGTCAATTTGTTCAATTCATCTCCTTGAATGTTCACCTACATCTCTAGTTGTCTACAGTGTAGCTCCACGAAATCATTGTGAAGAGAAGTGCAAGAAATTTATACCACGCAGAATTAACAACAAATCACCTTTCCACTTCAGTTTTGACACATGCAGGCACAGTGCCGAATTTTGAAAAGGCAGTGAAAGCATATTTTTTTCATTTGGGGAACAAAAAATAGTTTTAGTCGAAGGAAAACGTCTTGAAAGAAACACTGGCTAACTGCAGAATACCCTGCCACTTATTTGCATCTCAGTGAATAAAAGAACGACTATTTTAGGTCATCTTCCGGGAACTCTGAAAGTATTTTGATGACTTACTTAGGGCCATTCCGCACTAGCAGACAATTTGTTTATTTAGACAACATTTTTGTCATCACCAACGCTCTACAGGTGCGGATGGTTTGTTGCAACTTGACAAATTTTTGGCCAAAGCGGACAAAACTTCACAACACACCACCGACAAAATTTGTCCCAGGTAAAAACTGGACAAAATTGTTTAAATAAACAAAATTTTGTGTATCTTGTCATTAATATGTCATAAAGCTTTTAACCGTATTAATTTAGCATCTCAGTTGTTTCTCGTGTTGTGAAACTAGATTTTACAACTTTCATACTGGACAAAATGAATCGTAATGCTTTAATTTATGGAATTTAAACCCAATGACAAGCCATCCTTTATATAAACAACTGAATTCTGTAAGGCACTGGAACGTCCCTCCTTACGATGACCAGTTTGGCTATCGACATGTTGCAGGGAAACGCTTTGAGAATGGAGTAATTTTTCAAACATGCCAGTTTCCATCCAACGACTCAATTTGAAGACTTTAACCATGTCAATGCAGATGCAACAGACGAGACAAAAATTGTCACGACAAAATTTGTCCTTGGATTTTTCCACAGACAACTGCGATTTTGTCTGCAAGTGCAGATCAGCCCTTATCCATTTTTTAATAACACTTTTCATGATCGTTTCGCGCAGCGGTGCTCAACTTGCATCTTTTGCCAAAAACAGAGATTTACCTGGATTTTAGCATCAAAAATGCTGACTTTGTTTTCCAGTTGCGGTAGAAATATGCGACTTCTCTGTTTTCGTGTACAATTTCTACAGTTTTAATTGATATAACATTGTTGAGTTAAGTTTTGTACAGAGGAACTGAAAAATGCTTGCAGAAAATTGCTAAAATTAAGAAAGAAACACAGCATTGTCGTTCCCAACGCGGCTATTTATCCTGAAAAGAAATTTGATCGGGGCAGATTTTGATCACGTGCTTGGCAACCCTTAACCCAAAACAATGCTACAGACTGTAATTTTCATCAAGCTTCAACTAAACTCATCATTACCCTTGAGCCTAAAGCTCTCCTTTTCTTCTCAAAATCATTATCAAAATTTAGTCGGCGAACAGCTTGCCTGGGTCCTTGCCCATCGGGCAAGGAAGGAGAGAAAGTTACTTGCCCCAAGGGAAAATCCACTTGTCCCGGACAACGGGCCGGGGTTTTTATATGCCCTGTTAAATACAAGTGGCTTGCTCTTTATTAGTCTTATGTTATTTCAATGTCTCCGTGTTCCTGGAGGTAGATTAGAGCCAGTTAGGTGACTTCTGCTTTCTGACAGTTTTCTTTCCCTAAGGAGAAACAAAAGGTAGGCGACCTACTGGTCTGGTGGCCCACACCCAAAGCTCCGTAAATTTCACAAACATGGTCTAATCTTGCCAAAATTGCTTCATGGCAGCTGTCAATAACTGTTCTTTCTATTTGCTACTCCTAAGGTCCCAAGGTTTATCGTAACCATCCGAGAAACACTGGTTTTCCAGCTCTAGGTCTCTATTTCTGCTAAGTCTCGAAGCATAACCAATCATCTTGGACAGTTAAGATAAACCTTGGGACCTAAGGAGAAGCAGATAGAAAGAACAGTTATCAATGGCTGCTATGAGGCAAGTTTGGCAAGATTAGACTATGTTTGTGAAATTTACAGAGCTTTGAGTGCAGGCCGCTCAGCCAGTAGGTCGCCTGCCCTATGTTTCACTTTAGGGAAAGCAAACCGCCTGGAAAAAAAACTCGTCCAAATGGCTCTAAACCGCCTCCAGGAACAACGAGACATCAAAATAATGCAATATAAACATAAGGCAAGCCATTTTTATCTAAATTATTATCTACACACAGCATTAAGAGCAATTTTTGAAGAATTCTCAAACATTGTCTTTTAATGGCTAAATTGCAATCAACAACAATGGCACAAACGTCTGGGCCGCCTGTGCTCTAACTGAAACCGCGTACATCAATTAAGTTGTAATTAGAAATTTTAGTGTTGTAAAAGATGGTGTGTTTTGATTTTTGGTTTTGTTTGTGCAGGGAACATGTTTATAGTTGGTTGCTTGACTTGGCAGAGAAGCTGGTAAAGGCCAGAACATCAAGTAATCTAACTGAAGGTAATATCATCATCATCATCATTTATTTATAATATGAATTCTTGTTACCTTTTTCATGTTCCTGGATCTTCCGTATAAAGGTTATTGTGAGAGAAAAGTAGAAATGGCGCGAGAACATGAGTGGGTGTTTCCACAGTTGATTAAACTTCTCCAAACTTTCCCATCAGATGAGCGTTTTAAATTGATCATATGACATGATAGTGTCTGTCTACAGAGAGACACTATGAGCCCTTATAGTTCACCATTAAATTTTCTCTGATTCTTATTGATTTAAATTGATCATGTGACACGATAGTGTTCATTTGCAGAGAGGCACTATCAGCCCATAGTGCCCATCTGAGTAAAATACCCAGATGGATTAGTACTCATCTATCCAAAATGTTTCTATAAACAAGTAGGTTTATAGAAATAAACAATTGAAATTGTTTTTTGTGTGTTTCTTTTTCAAATTTACAATTGGCTTTCACATTTTTCATCTAAAAAAGTTGGAAACAATTCAAAAATGATTTTGAACTGGCCCATGTAAGGAAATTTAGTGGTAAACATTAACAATAAAGACAACAGAGTATTTAATAAATGTCTCAGAACTACTGCCATTGGTATGATAGTTAAGCTTTGCTTCTCACGCAAATATTTGTTTTAAGAACATCAAAGTTTCATGGGGCAACTATCAGAGTTCCTCAACAGAAACACTCTATTGTTTAAATAGAGCATTGGACATAAACTACATTGTACATATCCCAACTCACTCTGGACCATGCTCGCTGGCATAAAAATGAGGATGCCCTATACTCCACTGAAGGGCCACAAGGATATAAGACAATACCTCTATAGAGCCAAAATACACTGTGCTTGAGAAAAAAAAAACAGGGAAAATCTCTGTTGGCATTTATGCTCTTTGCTTTTGGGGTCAATCAGGGGTTGCAATAAACAGGAGGGCAACTGGCTCTCACAGGTGGGTTAAACTTACAGAACTGAACTTCTTAAAAACAAAAACTTTCCTTAGATCATCAAATCAGGTGAGCAATACCATTCTCACATTCAGTCAATTTGCTTGGTGCCCAGCCCTTAACCCATTGACTCCTGTGCTGCCCGTAACTGCCCGTGACGAGCCTTGGCCTTTCTTCCACTTCTGATGTCATCACTTTTGACCAAAATTGGCACCATCTACTGGTATACTCAACTTCTGTAGGAGGAAAAGATCTTTCCAATGATGCCTAGATCAGAGTGATCGGCCTAATGGAGCCTGAGATATGCACAAAAATGCTAAAAAAGATTAGTGAAAAATTTAGAGCAAAATTTCCTCCCACTACATTGTACCCCTAGCTGCACCATGGTAAAAATTGGCTGCCTCGATGACTCTTTCTTAAAAGTTTTTGGATCATGTTTACTGTAGAAGTCTTGACCGCTATGGCAGTCGATATATCGTTGGTGTGTCGACCGACACTCGACCGATAGTTGGTCGACACTCGGTCGGTGGTCGGTTGATATAGTGACCGACTATGGTCGATATTGAGCAGACGCATCTCGATTGAGTATCAGTGAAATATCGGTGGGATATCAGTCGAGTGATATATCGGTGAACTGTTGCGCAAATATCAGGCATGTGTCGGCCGATATCTTGGTTGACAGTCAGTTAAAAGTGGCTCGAACACGTTCGCTAGCTGGTCGATAGTCGGTGGGTGGTTTATATAGCAGATCAGTTTTTTGTGTGCGTGAGCTCACGCACACAGCTGGTGGTCATGAACTTGAGGTTTGTCTATTTGAAACAGTCACGCAATCAAAAGGAATTCTGACTGGGTGAGTTGATTTTGTTCCTCCTTCGTGTTGGCCCCTAACACCTTTGAACCATTGATCAGTTTTGATTTTATTTTCCCAGCGTTCAGTTACCAAGGTATTTTTTTTCTTCAAGGCTTGTTTTGAGATGCGTTATGTTGTCTGTTTGCTTATCTTCGTATCGTTTCGTAATTTCTTAAGTCAGTGTGCAATCCTCATTTATTGTTTGTAACAACTGTAACGCAAAATATGAGGTAGCATGTAGCAAACAAATTTTACATGTTGTTCATAAGGCTAGCATCGAGCGTCTTGATCATGGGCAGTTTCAGTTTAAGCATGAAGGGAAAAAGTCAGTTAAGGTCGTGTCATGTTATTTGGGGCTACGTAACTTGATTTGCTGAAGCTTCTCGTGACCATAAAACTGTGCTCAGGTTGACCACCAAAAAGTGGCAAGGCAACCATTTGACAGAGGCGAATTCAGGGTTGTCAGTAGGTTTTTGAGTAGCAGGTTCCATCCAAAAATTAGGTGGCTATTTCCATTTTATTTCGCCAATATCACGCTCAGAACTGACCTACTAACATTCGGAGTAACCGGCGCAGTATTCAAAATAGCCGGTGAAATGCGCCAGTTGCCGGCTTATTTTGACAACCCTGCAAATTACAATAAAATTAGCCAACTGGAGTGTTTAAAAGCTAACAACGTCCGCTTAATAGAGGTGACCACTTAATGCGGTCAAATTTAAATTAATTATATGAAGCGAAATTCGGGAAATTGAATAGTGACCCTTAATAGGGGTGGCCACTTAACAAAGGGCTGCTTAATACTGGTATGACTGTATGTACGATCATAATTACTGTA